>CM065485.1:9388341-9535308 GCA_032873175.1 Leptopilina drosophilae | reverse complement strand
TTTGCGAAAAAATTGCAAAAAAAGATTGAAAATTCATAAAGATAATTGATTTAGAGATGAAGTTTATAGTTAACAATTGTAGAAAATAATTGAATTTTCGGAAGGATTATAGTTTTAATTTTTGAAATTATTAAATTACAGAAGTTATGTTAATTTTTTTTCTTGTGAATAAAGAAGTAAGAAGTATTTAAATATTTATTTTTCAAAATTATACAATTTTTGATTAAAATTCGATTCGTTTTGACAACACTGAATTAGATAAACGATGACTTTTTCGACTTTCTTTTATTTTTAATCGACTAAAGCTACTTTTTTGTTAAAGTTTTTTTTTATTAAAGTCGATCCGATGCCCTGTAGTTATTTTTTTATATTTAGAGAAAAGTTAAAATTCTGTTTCGAAATGAGAGAAAAATAATTTAATTTTAATGGCAAACCTGTGGAAAATAGCAGTAATACTCTCGTGGAAGAATGAGAATTGAATTAATTCACTTTCAGTGTAACATGAACCAATTTAATAATTTGATATGACCATTTTGTCAGAACTTTGGAAATATAGTTCAGCTGCGCAGGGAGTATCCCCTCATTTAGCATAAATCAGAATAGACGTATTATAATACACGGAAAAAATTGATTGACACGCGCACTGTATACACTATACTGTCAAGCGATTGAATTAAGGGGGAAAAAAAAGTTTTCATAAAAATTCACCATAAAAGGAAGCACAGTACTGCCATACTGACTCTGGTGTTTTGCCATGTACAGCAATTAATGACTAACGACATGCAAAAAAAAGTGCGTACTATACGAAAAATAATTATAGAATCATTATTCTTTTGTTGAACTTGAAAAGCTCTTGACAATTTTTTTTTGAATAACAAAAGACTAGTAGTAGCAGCAGCACCTTGGTACGGAACTGATAATTTTCAAATGCACGTCGAATTTGACACGTGCAACTCTGCACTCATCGTTTGGAGGTAACAGGGAATATGCGGAAAGGGCACAAATGATGCACCAATGTTCCCCCTTTTTAGAGCCGAAAGAGAGAGAGAGAGAGTGAGATGGAGAGAATATGTGCGATGCAGGGGTTGAAAAACCGGTGAAACGTTCTTTGTGTAAGCAGTGCAATGTACAACGATCGGCACGAGCTTCAGGGTACGAACAATGAGTCCCCATTGTGTGTGCTTCCTCGTCCCACCGAGTCAGATCGATATTCTTCTTTTGTTATTGATTTTTTTATGTCGACTTTCTCTCTTGCTCTCTCACTCTCTCACTCTCTTGTTTCGAAATAGATTTTCAAGGGTACACGCGTCAAGTTCGTTAAGGCGAAAAACTTTACACATGGACAATGGGTTCTTGCTCATGAAAACCTATAATTGTGTCTAATCGTGTAATGTACGCATTTTTTCTTCATCCGTTTTCTCATCAGCTTTTTTCGTCCATTAATTTCGTCCATTTTTCGTCCATTTTTCGTCCAAATAATCACCAAAATGGTTGTATACTAATTTGAAATTTATCTCAACTTGAACAATGGGAATCTTTATTATTACCGCTATTTGGAACATCATTTATTTTAGTTGTTCTTTTTTCGCTCTTGGATATCTTGGATATCTTGGATAAAAGTAAATAATGCCTGTATGTGTACATGTGTGCGATGTTCGGAGCTAATAGGGACTGTAGTAGGGAGTGAAATTTGCATATATGCAAATTCTGCCAGACTCGTTCATTTTTACGTTTGGCATTAGTATTTTACTGAACGAGTCGTCGCAATTGCTCTTCAATCCGAAATGGTTTTATCGACACCGATAATGCGATTCGAACGCGATACCATTCGCCGCTTGTGTGTGCCTGATTTCTTACCTTGAAAATTAATCGTTCCTTTGCTCTTAATAGATGAGCTCGCAATTCTTACCAAGCGAGCTGAGAATTAAAACTTATTGAATTTCGTCTGCATAACAGGTAGTTTGCGTAAAACACGATCGATTGGAATTTTTCGCGCACACTTGACAATTTTATTTTATTACATTTTATTACATTTTATTACATTTTATTACATTTTATTACATTTTATTACATTTTATTACAAATTCGTTTTTGGTTTCGAAAAAAATCCGCTGTGGGTTATTAGATTCAATTCGGTTTTTTTTGGGGGGGAAAAAATAGGGTGTGTTAAAAGCATACTGATTTATTCAGTACAATTAAGAATGTTTCATAAGTAACGATACAGCTGTGTTTTCGTGTCAAATGTGAAAATGTGACACATTAGTCAATAAATCATGTATTTTACCGGTATATATGCGTGCATAGTGACCGAAATCTATACAGAAGGCATTTAAATATTCCGTTGTGACATGGAAATATTTTTTCATATTCTCCCGAGAGTTGTGTATTTGTACACGAACCATGTGTTCCAAAGAAGTTCCTTTCGTATTCTCTTCCATTTTTACAGATTCTTCTTTTGTCATTTGGGTCAAAAAGTGATGTTTTAAGAAAAATGTCAGGTCCTTCTTTCGAAAATTATTCACACTGGTGATTTTGGGGAATTAATTTCCCGAACTGGGAGATTTTTTTTTGACAAAATTGTTGCGTTAGGAGCCAATTTGTCAGAACGAAACGAGTGTCTAATGGTTAAAAATCAAAAGCATACCGTGAAATTTGAGCCTCCTGTTGAGCCAGGCAGAGAGGTCGAGAGGTAGAACCGCACTCATACCTCGAGCAACGTGCGAGGGAGAAACAGAGACAAAGCATCCAGCAGGAGCAACAGCGGAGAATATCGAGGGAGCTCTCTGGTGGGTTTCGACAGGAAGTTAAGAGGTTTCCGGACTCGTGGCGGATAGCGCCGCAGTGAATATATTCATTGCTATATACGAAATGCGTCGGTCGGTGATTTATAATGATTACCATTCATTGTAGCCGACCTCGGCTAAATAATGCCACCCCCGTTCGCAATTTCCCCTTTTCTCTTCACATTATCATTAGTGATAACGTCTTGCCGTGGCGAAATTTTCAACCCACACGCTCGCTTTGATATCGGGCACAATAAGTTTTGGCATAAGTTACGGGGCGCTTCTATTTAGAATGATGCTAGATGACAATTCCCGCTTCTCGTGAAACTTTCGAGTCGATTTGACGAATTGCTTCGGGAAGCTTATTGCCAAGTTCTGCATGCGATGGGGTGAACGTTACGTGACGAGCTGCGTTATATTCCTAAGATACAGAAATGGTAAATACCGTCCCCCTCTCTCTCTCTCTCTCCCACTCTTCTCTTTTCACCTTGCAGCTATACGCCAAACTTCCTTAATTGTCTAACACTCCGATGTAGTTCTACCGGTGTTTCACATCGATATTCCGAATACTAATGACTTGAAGTTTTATACATATTCCATATATTTGCGTCTATATACATTTACACCAAAGTTTAACTAAATTCTCCCCCGTTGAAATCAGTTTACAATCTTATTTGCAGAGGAATTTATCTTAAACAAATGGAAATGTTGCCGCGTATCCGTAAAGGAGCATTTGTACCGCAATTTGTACTTGAATTTCTGAAAATCATTGTAAATTTTAAACATTTAAAGTGATTTTTAAATTAATTTTTAAATTAATTTTTAAAGTAATGTTTGTAAAGTAATGTTTGTAAAGTAAAATTTTCATTGGATAAATTCAGGGTTGCCACAGGTCAGGGAATTCAGGGAAAAGTCAGGGAAAGTAGAATTGGTCAGGGAAGTTAGGGATTTTTACTAAAAGTACTGGCAAAATTTAATTTTTAAAATTCATGAGAAGACTGAACTTTTTTTCTTTTTGCCTCGTAAAATATGAAATTACCACAAATTGTAATACAAAACCTTCAATTTTTACTATTTATGACAATAATTTCTTTTTAAATAACTTAAATTTTCAAAAACTATCATAAAATTAATAACTAATAATAAATAATAAATAAAAAATAATTAAATAAAATTAATAGTAACTATCATACATTATGACTTGTAAATTATTTTATGAATAATTTTTACAATTTTCATAAACACTGGATTGATGAAAGAATTTTAGTTAAAAATACTAAAAAAATTTAATTTTGTAAAAGTTACAAATAATTACAGAAATTCAATTATTTTCAAAAGTAATAACATTTTTTGCAGAAATTCAATTGTATTCAAAAATTTTAAAAAATTCTGATCATTTCAATTATGCCTTTAAAAATAAAAAAATTCTTCTCCAACATTCAATTACGTTCAAAAATTTTTTTAAAATGCTCGTCAAAATTTCAATTATCTGTAGATAATACAATTCTTCTTGGAAATTCAATTATTTTAAAAAATTTTAATAAAATTCTTGGACAAATTTCACAGGAATTCAATAATTTACGACATTTTTGATGAATTTCTTCTAAATAAACCAATTATTTTCGTAAATAATAAAATTTTCACAGGAATTAAATTATTTAATATAAAAAATTTCAAATAATTTTAAGAAAATATTAATTATTTAAAAAGAATTTTATAAAAAACGTCACAAGAGTTCAGTTATTGAAAAAAATTTAACAAAGTTTTTTTCAAGAATTTAATTATTTTTCGAAAGAGTAAAATTCTTCACCAAAAATTTAATTATTTTTATAAACTTGAATAAAATTTGTTAGAAGAATTAAATAATTTTCAAAAGTAATAAAATTCTTCACAGAAATTCAATTTTGTTCAAAACATTTTGTCAAAGTTTCAATTATCTTTATAAATAATAAAATTTATCAATATTCAATTATTTAAAAAATTTTTTTTAAATCCTCATCAAAATTTCAATTCTTGTTATAACTTATAAAATACTTCACAAAAATGCCATTATATTTAAAAGTTTTAATAAAATTCTTGACAAAATTCCACAAGAATTCAGTTATTCAATTTTTAATAAATTTCTTCAAAATACTTCAATTATTTTTGTAAGTTGTAATACAATTTTTCACAGGAATTCAATTATTTAAAATTCAAAATTTAGTAAAATTTTTCGAAAAATATCAATTATACAAAAATATTTTTATAAATAATAAAATTCTTCACCGAAATTCAATTACTTTTACAACCTTGGATAAAATTCGTTGTAAGAATTCAATTATATATATATGAACTTGAATAAAATTCATTGGAAGAATTAAATTATTTTCAAAATTAATAAAATTCATCGCAAAAATTTAATTGTTCTGAAAAATTTTTAAAAAAATGTTTTCAAAATTTCAATTATATTTATAAATAAAAAATTCTTTATCTGAATTCAATTATATTTAAAAATTCTAATCAAATTCTTGCAAAATTTCGTAAGAATTCAATTTTAATGAATTAATTCAAAGTAATTCCATTATTTTCATAAGTAATAAAATTTTCACAGGAATTCAATTATTTAAAATACAAAATTTTATAAAATTTTTCGAAAAATATAAATTATTTAAAAAATTCTTCACCGAAATTTAATTATTTTTATAAACTGGAATAAAATTCTTTGTAAGAATTTAATTATTTATATAAATAATAAAATTCTTTACATAAATACAGTTATTTTTATAAATTTGAATAAAATTCGATGGAAGAATTAAATTATTTTTAAAATGTAATAAAATTCTTCGCAAATATTCAATTATTATTAAAATTAAAAAAATATATATATTTTCAAAATTTCAATTTTATTTATAAATAAAAAAATTCTTCATCTAAATTCAATTATATTTAAAAATTTTAATAAAATTCTTGGCAAAATATTCTAGAAATTCAATTTTAATGAACTAATTCAAAATAATTCCATTATTTTCATAAGTAATATAATTTTCACAGGAATTCAATTATTTAAAATACAAAATTTCATAAAATTTTTCGAAAAATATAAATTATTTAAAAAATTCTTTGTAAGAATTCAATTATTTATATAAATAATAAAATTCTTCACATAAATACAGTTATTTTTATAAATTTGAATAAAATTAGTTGGAAGAATTAAATTATTTTTAAAATGTAATAAAATTCTTCACAGAAATCCAATTGTGTTCGAAAATTAAAAAAAAACAAATTCTTGTTAAAATTCCAAGTGATTTTATAAATAATAAAATTCTTCTCCAAAATTCATTTACTTTATGGAAATTTTTAAAAAATTTAAATTATTTTCATAAGTAATAAAACTCATCCCAGAATTTTTAATGATTTTTTATACAATATATATTTTAATCAAATTCCTTGAAAAATGTAATTATTCTTAAAAATTTTATTAAAATTTGTCAAATTAAATTCATATATTTAAAAATTTATTGATAAAATTCTTTATAAGAATTAAATTTTAACAAAGAACATTCTATTATTTAATAAATTATTTATTTTTTAATTTAAATAATTGAATTTTTCTAGAATTTTCTAATAAAAATTGATTTAAAAATAAATTAACGGATAATCGATTTATTATTATTTATGAAAGTAATTGAATTATTGCAACGAATTTTATTACATTTTTTAAAAATAATTTAATTTTTTTGAGAAATTTTACTGTTTGTAAAAATAATTTAATTCTTGCGAAGGATTTTTTAGGATTTTTGTAAATAATTAACCTATTCTGAAAAATAAATATTCTTAAAATAAAAATAAATAAAAATAAATAAATAAATATTCTTATAAGTTGTTCAATTTAAAAAGGTTTGAATTTGAATGTTTTGAAGAATTTTAGTTCCTACTGATAAATAATAATGATTAAATATTTATTTGAAAAAGAAGTTATTGATATTTTTGAATAATTTTACAATTAATGAAATTTGTAAATAAATGTTATAGAACATTTTTTCTTGATTATCTAATAATTTTTAGAGTCAATCAGAATGTTCTTTAAGGTCAAGGAAAAAGTGAAAATTTTGTCTGGAAATCAGGGAAAAATGAAATATTTGTGGCAATACCCTGAATAAAACGTAATGAAGTGTTTATTAGTTTGTATCAAGAGTTAATTCCTCTCTTAAACAACCTGTAATTTTTTTGCCTCTTAGGTACCATGTCACATATAATTTTTCAAGAAAAGAATTTATCGAGACTCAAAGATGGATTGTTTGTCCTGAATTGTCTTTAATTCTTTTGAGAGAGTATCAATTCTTGGTTTTCTATAGAACACGAAGGCAAGAAAGGTTTGGATTTTGACACGATAATAATACACGGCTTTAAAACTGACTTTTTGGGGGCCTTCGCTTTTTTTCTTTCCAGACGCAGAATAAAGAAAGTGAGACGATCCAAACTCGTTCGATTCTTTCTTCTTTTTCTACTGCACACTCCCTACAGAAGAAAAAAAAAAAAAAAATAAAAACCGCAACGCCGAAAGGCTTTTAGGGGTCACCTCTGTGGTATGTCATTGATATACAGCCACTGTAGCCTGCTATAGCCTGCTTTAGTCTACTGTAGCCTGTTTTAGCCCCAACGGGCCGTACTAAAAAGCGCACTATGGGCGCTAACGAATCCCAAGGGAGCTGAACTAGTTCAGAGCTCTATGAGTCGGAGAGAGAGAGAGAGAGAGAGAGAGAGAGAAGCAGAGGTAGGAAAAGGAAAAAACATCCCTGTTGCCGAGTCCCCCAGCATCCGAAGCTTACTAAAGTTGTCCATAGAAATGGTAATACTTCCCCCGTCACTATAGTGCACTGTTGGTGTTTCGGATTTCTAGCTATAGGACCTACGCTCCATGCCATTTTCACTCTATCATTTCTGATCTGGGAAGCATTTCGCTTGTGTGCACGTGCAAATGTACAAATATATGTATATGCGCGACTCCTCCTGCCGATGTAAGTCACTTCAAAACTAATCTCCGTATCGAACACGATCAAGATTCTCACGGGGACGGTTTAGCTTTTATGATTTATTTGTGGAAATGTCTAATTCTACGGGGGATTATCAAAGGAGAGAGAGAGCAATTGGTTATCGTGATGATTCATGAGAAATATCCGATTGCAAACTGATTCTTATTATGCACGGTGTGTGCTCGCAGAAATGTGCGAATTGACATTGCAGGATTTTTTAAAGCCTCTTTAATCTCTTAGTGCAATTTGCCGACAGCCGGATGTTGCTAGAACTTAATGTTTAAGCTGACCAGTTGCAAAAGGGATTTTTACTCTAGAATATATGTTTAATTTTTAATTGTCTTTTTGTTTTTAGTTCCCGTTCTTCTTGCCAGTATTCGGATTTGAGTTTCTATTTCGGACTTTTGGGTTTGCCTAGACCCTTTTTCATTTCATAATATTTAGATTCGTAGATTTCTTTCGGTTTTTTTAAGTATCTTAGTCCTGGAGTGTTTCAATGAGGCTGAAGTCCACAACGTTTTTAAAAACGAAAACAAAAAAATAATGGGATGATAATTTTATTTTTGATTGTACATAATGTTATTTTTTGATAATTGAATCCTTAGTAACAACTTACTTCTTAAAAATTAAGGCACATGAACATTAGAGATGAATTTTATTTAAAAAAAACTCTTTTTTATATTTTTCGTTTTTAAAAACGTTGCGGACTTCAACTTCGTGTGTTTCATCCATATTCTTCTCTTAAGAGGTCAGAGTATTTTTTAATTTAAAAAATTGTGTAAAAAGGAAGAAAATTAATTTTTGTTTCAAAGTCCCTTTAGTACCGCGAGCCTTTGAAAAAAACATCTTTTCCCGATAGGAATATTTAAACAAATTCAGTCATAGATCATAATAATTTATTGAACATTAAATTAAGGAATATAAAATCAGACCCA
The DNA here is from genome assembly GCA_032873175.1 of Leptopilina drosophilae. Lineage (NCBI taxonomy): Eukaryota > Metazoa > Arthropoda > Insecta > Hymenoptera > Figitidae > Leptopilina > Leptopilina drosophilae. Next base: position 9,526,578 of record CM065485.1, on the reverse strand, counting down.
ATTTTCTATTTTTATTTCTTTTAACAAGTTTATTTGTTTTGTCATCAAGAAGCTAGCTGAAAAATGCTTTCACCAAACTTTGAAACATGCCGACACGAGTCTATATGAAACTCTTATCATTATAAGATCTATAAAAAAAATCTATAGAATTTCGTTTTCTAGCGTTAAAAAACTTATTTTAGAATCTCTAAAAGTTTTTCCCTGTTATGATTGGAAAGAGAATAACAGCTTTCCGTGTCGAATCTTTAACGACAATTTTAATAGCATCTGTCACTATTATATAGTGGATATTAAACAGTCGTCGACCATGTAGTTAAAACATCTGTTAATAAAGTTTTCTTGGAAAATTAGAAAATAAAAATAAAAAGTGGAGGAAAAAAATCTCGCCAAAGTCCATGAGCTCGTTTTCTTTAAAAAGTTATGTTGCAAATATTTTTTTTTGTCATCATCATCATGATCATTGGAACTATAAGAACCATTTTTGGATTGTTGCTCCTGAAAATGTATTTGAAGAGGCAAAATGTGTATATGTGTGAGAGAGAGAAGAAGTTGGTATTAGATCGCGCAGAGAGAACTCGAGCGCTCGACCATTCCATTCTCGGCTCTCTTGAATGTCGTGAACGACGTTATAATGGTGCCACTTCTAAGATGCTATCTCCCTTTCGGACAGTTGCGACACGCCTGCCGTCACTCTACGGGATCGGCATGCGATCTTACGTGTATATGCATGGTATATAAGACTCGCTATCAAAGCACACACAACTCGGACTTTAAGAGACATAATTGACTCGCCAAAACGCTTTGCACTCGCTGATGCTTATTGACGATTGAATTTAAATTGTCACTGCGCGACGTTTAGCAGCTAACCTTTCATTTTTCAATATTTCCATTTGGATTTATTTCTCTTTTATTCTTTTTTTTGTTTATTTTTACTGTCTTCTTTGCTTTTTTATGGGGTTTATTTATTCCTATCGTTTTATTTACTCTCACGCGGATTTATTCCGAAGGTAGTAGCAGGATTTTTTTCATGTTATGACTTTTTGGAAATTTTTTCAAATATTTTTTAAAAAGTGACATTATAACGAAGTTGAAGTCCACAACGTTGATCAACGGAAAAATTTGTTTAATTTATTCCAAAATTATTTTTAATTCAATATATATTTATATAGCAATTATTATAATAACATGAACATCAATCTATTTTTTTCAAAATATTTTCATGTCAATATTGCTGCTTTATTTTTTTTTAATTTACTAAGCGAATAATTTTTTTCGTTGATAAACGTTGTGGGTTTCAATGTCGTACATTCTGCTCTACTTATTTTTGAAAAATGCGACTTTTTTCCTGACTACAAAATTTTTAAACTATTTATTGCAATGTTTGAACTATTTCGTGCCCCGGGAAACCCAGCCAGTTCAAAATTTTTAAAATTCAAAATGGCGGATCCAATATGGCGGATTTTTTTTTAAATTGCTCATGTTTTCATAAAATTCTTTACTTGGTGGTTTTCAGGCTTCGCTGATTTCGAAACTGAAACTGAGCTGAAGAAATACAGACAAAAAAACATATTAAATAAAAATTTTGGAAAATTATTTTACAAATTGAGCAAAAAGTGCGATAAAGCGAAATTTTGATATAAAAATTTCTAAAATTCAAAAAAAATTATGTAAAATTTAGTATAATTATATCAAATATCGAAAATATTAATTAAATTCTAATATAACTTTACTAAATTTCACATAAATTTTTTTAAAGTTTGTTATTTTTTATATCAAAATTTTAATTTGTTGCACTTTTTCCCCAAATTGTAAAATACTTTTACAAAATTTAATGTATATCTTTTTTATACGTGTAGTAGTTATGTCGGTGATTAAAGAAAGCTACGTTAATTAAATAAATTAAAATAAAAATTAATGAAGATTATCTTCAAAAAATTACGTTAAAGTACTTTTTTAAAGTACTTCTTAGAATTTTTTTATTAGAATTTTTTTAAATTCAACTATTTTCAAAACATTTTTAATTACGAAAATTTTTTTAATTTGAAAATGCAAATATGTCTACAAAAAATAAGTACATTGAAACTTTTGAAAAACCTATTTTTTTAATTATTATTATTTTAAAATTTTAGATAAAATCATTGTGAAAATTTTTAATTGAAACTCCAAAACATTGATTATTTTTCTTTAAATTGCCCGCAAATTCTCTTGAGAAATTCAATTATTCTTTTCGAAAAGTTAAATTTGCAATATTTTTAAAAAACTAATTATTTGTAATAAAAGTTCTTAAAAAGCTTTATTTTTTTTACTAAATTTCAAGTATTTTGAAATTTTTCAATTCATAATTTCAAAAATCTATTAACGTTTTTGAAAAATTATTATAAAATATTTTTGGTTTCATATTTTCTATATTTTACACTAAAAACTTTAAAAAGAGCTAGGAATAGTTAAAATAAAAATTATTATAAAGAATCGAATGTTTGTTTTTAAATTGAATTTCTAAAATATTTGAAATTCTAAAAAAAATTTCAGAAATTATTAAAAATAATTTTTTTAAACAAGAAATAAATTGACCGAAAATTCTCTTGAGAAATTTAATTCTTTTCAAAAAGTTAAATTTGCAATAATTTCAAAAACCTAATTATTTGTAATAAAAATTCTTAAAAAACTTTATTTTTTTACTAAATTTCAAGTATTTTGAAATTTTTCAATTCATAATTTCAAAAATCTATTAACGTTTTTGAAAAATTATTTAAAAATATTTTTGGTTTCATATTTTCTATATTTTACATTAAAAACTTTAAAAAGAGCTAGGAATAGTTAAAATAAAAATTATTATAAAGAATCGAATGTTTGTTTTTAAATTAAATTTCTAAAATTATTTGAATTTCTTAAAAAAATTTCAGAAATTATTATAAATAATTTTTTTAAACAAGAAATAAATTGACCGAAAATTCTCTTGAGAAATTCAATTATTTTCTAAAAGTAAAATTAGTAATATTTTTAAAAAACTAATTATTCGTAATAAAAATTCTTGAAAAGCTATATTTTTTAATATTTCCAAAAATGTTTGCGAAAAATTCAATTCTTTTTCATAATTTTTACTAAATTTTAAGTATTTCGAAATTTTTCAATTAAATATAAGCTCAAAAAATCATTAACATTTTTCAAAACTATTTTAAAATATTTTTGGTTTCATATTTTCTATAATTTACTTTAAAAACTTTAAAAAGAGCTAAGAATAGTTCAAATTAAAACTATTTAAAAGAATTGAATTTTTGTTTTTAAGTAATTGAATGTCTAAAGAAATTTAGGGAAATTAATAAAAATAATTTATTGAAATTATAAATTGAATTAAATTGAATTAATAATTTCGAAAAGTTAAATTTGCAATATTTTTAAAAAAACTAATTATTAGTAATAAAAATTCTCCAAAAACATTATTTTTTAGTATTTTTCAAAAATTGTTGTGAAAAATTCAATTATTTTTTATAATTTTTTACTAAATTTCAAGTATTTAGAAATTTTTTAATTAAATATATAAGCTCAAAAATTCATTTACTTTTTTGAAAAATTATTTTAAAACATTTTTCAAAAAGTTAACATAAAATTTCTGTTCGAATGTTTTCGTTTTATTTACCTTAAAAAATTTCTATTTTAGGTTTTTAAAAATCAATTATTTAAATATTTTTTGGTAAATATTTTCAGTAATTTACCTTAAAAACTTTAAAAAGGGCATGGAAGGGTTAAAGTTAAAACAATTTTTAAAGAATTGAATGATTGTATTTAAGTAATTGAATTTTCGAAGAAATTTTGAGGAATTATTAAAAATAATTGATTAAAATAAGAAATTGAATTGAAAATCTCAGTAAATAGTGAAATTAAATATGAAATTGAATTAAAAATTTGAGTAAATATTAAATTAAATAAGAAATTGAATGGAAAATCTCAGTAAATAGTGAAATTAAATATGAAATTGAATTAAAAATCTGAGTAAATATTAAATTAAATAAGAAATTGAATTGAAAATCTCAGTAAATAGTTAAATTAAATATGAAATTGAATTAAAAATCTGAGTAAATATTAAATTAAATAAGAAATTGAATGTAAAATCTCAGTAAATAGTTAAATTAAATATGAAATTGAATTAAAAATCTGAGTAAATATATTAAATTAAATAAGAAATTGAATGGAAAATCTCAGTAAATAATTACATTCCAAAAAGTTTGAAAATAATTGTAATCCCTGGGAAAAAATAAATCATATCAGTATTTAAAAATTTATTCAAAAGAAACTATTAATGTTTTCAATAATTAAATTGATACAAATCGAAATTTTCGTGACATCACTAAATAAAATAAATGACTTTTAAATTTTTTTGATCTATAATCGACTGAAGCGACCTTTTTTTACGCCTTAAGGTTGATTATCAATGCCTGCACTATTTTTAAATTGTTTTCTTTTTTTCATTAAAAAGAAAATTGTCCTTTTCTTCTTGAATTTTGTCTTCTCATTTTGTGTATTATTAGTTAATAGTGTACAGATGGGAATGAAGAATTGTATCATTAGGTTCTTTTTTTGTTTGTTTTTTCTCGAGATCACTCCCTCTATTATTGGGCCCTTATGTTACAACATGATTCGCATCTGCCAGTATAACAAGGGCTTTAAAACCGTGGAATCAGTTTAGCGCGCGGGGCCTCTTTCATATATTGAAAGACTACCACCACCACCAACCACCCTCTCAACGCCCATTTCCTAGAGACCTTTGACCCTTAAAATGCTTAACCATTAAAATCTAGTGTAATGACGGTTTCCGGACTTGAAGTATATCAATGCACTCGCCCATTGTACGATCAAAGCTTATAAAGTATAAACTAAAGTAGTGTGGCCGTCGGTCTCCTCGAGAGATTGCTCAAGTACTTATATTTCATGGCCCCCTTTTTCTTGATCATCAATGAGAGAATGAGGCTCGATTGTTTTAATTAAACGCGGTGCGCGATACCTATACTTATGAACCGTGTGAACGTATTTTCAAAGAGATGATTACTTGTATCATTATATAATTATCACACACGGCTTTTTTTTTACTGTAATTACTTTCACGCTCGCGGAGAAAAATTGATTTTAATAATTGATTAATTGATTATTAAATAAATATTTGTGTATATCAGGCAATTTTTATTAAAAGCTAATTACGTTGAATTTGCGTCAGAAATTTATGTACTTTATTAGCGTTTATTATTCAGGTTTAGCATTTTTTTTAAATTTACTTTTACTATTTTTATTTTTTATCATTTTTAATTAAAATTGGCGTCGAAAATTATTTTTCAATGGTTTCAGTAAAAAAAAAAAAAATCGCCGTCTCTATAGACTTTATTTTAGTAATAATAGAGGAGCTAAAGTTTTGAACGTTCAAATAAACGAAAATTTTTTCCAGCTGAAGTGTTTTTGAAAATTACTACCGCAAAAAGAAAAATAATTGAAAGCAAACAATTTTTAGTTTAGAATTAATTTGTTTTAATTTAAAACATAATTTTTTTGGAAATAAAATACAATTTAGAAGAAGTAAAAAAATACTGTCGTCAATTTGAACGTTAGATACTTAGCAACATTAATAATAATAATAAATAATATTACTATTATTATTATATTATTATTATTATTATTATTATTATTATTATTATAATTAATATTATTACTATATTATTATTATTATTATTATTATTATTATTATTATTATTATTATTATTATATTATTATTATAATAATTAATATTATTATTATATAATAAGTTATATTTCAACTTTTTAAGTATAAAAAATAAAAATACTTTCTTTACTTTTATCATTTATAATTAAAATTGGCGTCGAAAATTATTTTTCAATGGTTTCAGTAAAAAAAAATCGCTGACTCTAAAGACTTTCGAAAGTTGTTCTGCAGAAAGAAAAACTTTTTTGATTTTTAACGACACTAAATTCAAATGCCCAAGAAGATAATAATATTTTTTTTTAAAAAACAAATTTTTGTGCTAATTTGCATTGGGAAAAAATTATTCAAATAAAAATTGATGGTTACAATTTTCGAAAAATTGTTTAAGACTAAAAAATAGTAAAAATAAAATTTTGTGCTAAATTTCTTTAGAAGGCAATCTCTGCACAGTTAAGCAAATTTAATTAATATCTTTGAAAAATGAAAAAAAAAGTTTAAAATACTTTTCTTAATTTTACATTCACTGTTTGGAAAAATTAATTTAAAAGTTTCTTTAGAAGAACTTGAGATTTTTAAAGAAAAACAAACACATTTTTCTTAACTTGAGAAAGAAATTTTTAATCAGGAAAAATTTAAATATAAAAATTTGAAAAATCAGTGTTTTTACGCCAAAATGAAGTTTACAATGTTTAGAAGCAACAATGGAAAGGAAAAAAGATGTTTTTTCGAAGAAAACGATAAAATTTTTTTGCCAAAAAGTTTTTTAATTCCATGGAAAAATTTTATTTGAACAAAATTTAAGGTAGAATGCGACAAACAATTGGAACAAAAGTTAGTCTAATGTCATAATTTGGTATTTTTAATTAATTTAACATTTAAATAGAATTTAAAATTTTGGTAGAAGTGTAAGGAATTTAATTTTAAAAACTGAAAGAAGTTATCTGATTTAAATAACGGATTATTATCTAATAAATATTTACTTGAATCAAATAATTTTTATTTGAATCAATTACATAATATTTGCTTCAAATACTGAAAAATTCGATTCAAATACAATTTATTTGAATTAATTACACAATATTTGCTTCAAATACTGTAAAATTTGATTCAAATACAATTTATTTGATTCAAGTAAATCTTTATTTGATTCAAGTAAATATTTATTTGATTCAAGTAAATATTTATTTGATAGTAGTTAAATAATCCGTTATTTAATCAAATAACTTTTTTTAGAGTCTATTTGAATTAAATATTTCAGTACTTAAAGCAAATATTATTTAATTGGTTCAAATTAAAGTTATTTGTATCAAGTAAATTTTATTTGATAATAGTCAAATAGTTGGTTATTTGAATAAAATATTTTTTTTTTAATTTACATTTTGAACAATTTAAAGTTATATTTGAATAAAAATTACAATTTTTTGTCAATAATAAATGATTTAAGTAACATAATTTAAAGTTTAACAAATGTTTCTTATTGACAGAAAATTGTAATTTTTATTCAAATGCAATTTTTAATTGTTTTAAATATTCGAAATTGAATTCTTCACCTTTCCACCGAGACGACTTTAAAATTTAATTTGTGGTTTTTTTTTCAAATTACAAAATCATTACAGTGGACTAATTTTTTATTTGACTGCACGTCAGATTCCTCCTTAAATTATTTGAGTTAAATAAAAATATATTTGTCTCAGAGCCAACTAGGTTATTTGTTTATTTTAAATAAAAAGTGTATTCAACAGAAAATATTTTATTTGCACCAAATAGAATTTTATTTAAACCAAAAAAAATTTATTTGAGCCAAATAGAATTTTATTTAAACCAAGTAAAATTTATTTGAGCTAAATAGAATTATATTTAAACCAAATAGAATTTTATTTAAACCAAAAAGAATTTTATTTAAACCAAATAAATTTTATTTGCACTAAATAGAATTTTATTTAATCCAAGTAAAATTTATTTGAGCCAAATAGAATTATATTTAAACCAAATAGAATTTTATTTAAACCAAATAAATTTTATTTGAACCAAATAGAATTTTATTTAAACCAAATAAAATTTATTTGAGCCAAATAGAATTATATTTAAACCAAATGGAATTTATTTGAACCAAATTGAATTTTATTTAAACAAAATAAAATTTATTTGAACCAAATAGAATTTTATTTAAACCAAATAAAATTTATTTGAGCGAAATAGAATTTTATTTAAACCAAATAAAAGTTATTTGAGCCAAATAGAATTATATGTAAACCAAATGGAATTTATTTGAACCAAATTGAATTTTATTTAACCAAATTGAATTTTATTTAAACGAAATAAAATTTATCTGAACCAAACAGAATTTTATTTAAACGAAATCAAATTTTTCAGAAACAAATAAAATCTCTAGTTGGCTCTGAGTCAAAGATATATTTTTTTGTCCAGTAATTGATTTACTTCGTCATTTGATTCAAATAATTTATTCCTTTCAATTATTCTTTTTTCAATGTTTCAAACAAAATTCTTTTTTTCCAATCTAATCGATTATTTGCTACAAACAAAAACGTTTTTTTCATTCCCTTATTTGATTCGATTTGTCACAAATAAATGGTCTCAAAGTAAACTATTTATTTACTTATTTTATTTGCAAAAAATTTTTCTACCCTATTTTTCTATTTGTTGAAAATTGAATTCGATTTTTATTTTCTTTATTTTCTTTCCATAGGTACACGTGTGTATAGAGAAAGAGAGAGAGAAAGAGAAATAAATGATTGAAGTAGAAAACAAAATTGAAAGGCAATATTGAATAATATTATTGAATTTTCATATCTAACTTTTGCAATTTTCCAAGCATTTGATTATATTTGATTTTGAGTAAAATCAGTTAGTCGTACACTAAATATAATGGAGGGGTGAGGGGGGGGTGAAGGGAGAGGGGGGCTTATATTCAATGGAAGATCAAAGTTAACATAATGTATATTAATGCAAAACGTCGAGTGGCGCCTTTAGCATATATAAAAGCAAAATATGTATATAGAGACGATATTCTGTGCGTCGAGAAACCGAAGCTGGTTCGATGCACTGGTCGGGTTGCATCAAAGCCGGAAAAATGGACGTGATGGTACAGGAAACGAGAAATGAAAAGTAACGAGAGTACATATGAGTATAGCCAAATAGAAAAATTGCTTCTTTCGTATATAGCAACGTGAAGCCTCATTTTTTTCTCTCTCTCTCTCTCTCTCTTCCTTTTTTTCAGCTGATGTTTCTATCCGTATATGTGTGTCACACAGTGTGAAAAAAGAAACATTAGAAATAATTCAAAAATTTACTACTTTAAGTAAAGTATTTTATTTTAATTTTAATTTTAATTTTAATTTTAATTTTAATTTTTATTTTTATTTTTATTTTATTGATTTTTATCAATCATTTGATTGATATTCAAAAATAGTATTTTTTTTCTAGCAGCGGTAAATTAAATGAAACTAAAAGAAATAATTTAATGGTGAGAGTTGAATCGTGCAGCTATAACTTTCTAAATCGATGCGATGTCGTAAAATATTTGTGAAAAATAATTGTAAAGAGTGCTTTTTTTTAGGAGGGCGGAGGGAAAAAATTTCAACTGACAGGAGTATTCGATTATAATTTAGTACAATTTGAACGTTAGTAGAGCAGTGTCCATTAAAAGTTCGACCAACGAAATATAATATCCGTTCATCGATAATTTATCACGATGATTTATCTACTTCTCGGCGACGCGAAACTCGTGAGTCAATTATTAATGTAACCTTAAACGAATGACACATTAGAGGTAAAATGTAATACTTCTGTCGGTTTAATAATTGTAATTTACGATCTTTAATTCATGAATTCGTATATACTTCTACATATACAAAGTTATAAATATGCTACTTTCATTTCTTCTGTTTCAGGTAAGAGAATTTAGTTTTGGCTTCTTTAACAAGATAGTGAGTGAGTGAGTGAGTATAAATTATTACCTTCAGTCACTAAAAATATATATATATTGGAAAAATTTATACATTTATACATGGAGTAATAAAATTGAAAATTTTTCTGTCGCGCTCGCTTTTTAAAAATATATTATTCGACATTTTAATTTAATCGTTATGCGCTATTAAGTATTCGGTTGGAAATATGTCTATTAATGTAAATTATTTTAACTATCGAAATTATTTTATCGTGTATATATTTAAAATGTCTTAGTTGCATTTAAATAACTTGAAATCTATTTTACCGAAATTAATTACTGTTTACTTACATATACAGATATATATGATTCATTCGTAATTATTTTTAACTCTCGGGTTTCTCGCTTGCGGTAGACACATACATTTGTCTCGTAAATGCAAGCGAGCTTTCTCCCAATTAGTTTTTAAAGCCTTGTAAATCGCGCGACAAAAGCGTTTCACACTCATTGCATTTCATATTAAGAGGGTTTACGACTATTCACTAAGACACTTTCCGCTTTCTGTCGTTTTTCTTTAAGAAGAAAACTTGCTGTCAATGTGCGAGTGAAAGACTTTTCCTCATTTGTTAATATAGTTGTTGTGGTACTTTTTTTTGTCGTCGTGTTTTTTTAATTATTGTTTCATTTTTGAAGAATTTTTCATTTCAGATTTTGTCTAAAGTATTTTTTGTTCATTCGATTTTTACTTCGATTTTAGGTGGGATTTTATTGAGTAGACTTAATGAAAACGTTTTTGAATTTGGCACCTGAATTGTTTTCCCGATCCATAATTAATAAAGTAAAAAGTGAGGTGTTAAAATAAAAGCAGAATGGATCAAAATAATCTGCAACTGTTTAATCCCTCTAGGATTAAATTAACACCAAAAAGGTTTAAAATAATCTATTTTGGTGTTATTTTTAAGTATGAATGAAATTTTATTTTAAATAAAACACCAAAGTCAACAATTTGTAAAAATACAACGAATTTAGCTTTTCCAGAGAAAATAGTAAGTTAGTTACTAACTTAGTTAGCAACTTACTAACTAACTTAAAAACATAGTTTCTAAATTCAATTGTGTTAAAAAATTTTTTTTAATTCTCGCAAAAATTTCAATTTTCTTTATAAATATTAAAATTCTTCTCTGATATTCAATTATTTTACAAAATTTTAATCAAATTCTTGTCAAAATTTCAATTATTTTCAAAAGTTTTCTAAAATTCCATAATTTTCAATATCTACTATTTCAATAAAATTTTTCAAAAGAATTCCATTATTAAAAAAAAATTTGAATACAATTCTACGAAAACATTCAACTATTTTCATAAATAATAAAATTTTTTACAGAAATCCAATTATTTACAAATTTTTGTATAAATTTTTTTCACAATAATTCAATTATTCGCATAAATAATAACATTTCTACAAGGAATCAATTATTTTTATAAATAATAAAATTCTTTTAGAAATTTAATTATTTTCATAAACAAAAAAACTCATTGCAGAATTTCAATTATTTTTAATGCAATTTTAATCAAATTCCTCGAGAAATATAACTATTCTTAAAAATCTTATTAAAATTCATCCAAAAAATTTAATGATTTGAAAAATTTGTTGATAAAATTTTTTATTAGAATTTAATTTCAAGAAACATGAAAGTAATAAATTATTAATTTTTGTTTTTAAATAATTAAACTTTTGTATAATTTACTAATAAAAATGGATGTAAAAATGAATTTCAGTTAAAATTTTAGATTATTCTTATGTATTAAAAGCATTATAACGTGGGTTTTGAAAAATAATTAAATTTTGAAAAAGTTTGAAACTAAAATCATTTAAATTCTTAATTTTTCATATTTTTGACAAAGAAAACTTGTAGAATTAATTCTTTTTAAAAGTTTAATAGGATTTTTATTGAAATTATTTCAAGTTTTTATTTTTCAATATATAAATTTAATTGCAGAATTTCAAAATAATTAAAATTTAGTTTAATTATTTACAAATTTTTTTATAAATGTCTTCGCAATAATTCAATTATTTTCATAAATAATAACATTTCTACTGGGATTCAATTATTTTCATAAATAATATTTCTACTTGGATTCAATTATTTTTATAAACAATAAAATTCTTTTAGGAATTTAATTATTTTCGTAAATAATAAAACTCAATGCAGAATTTCAATTATTTTAATAAATATAATAAAACTCATTGCAGAATTTCAATTATTTTTAATTCAGTTTTAATCAAATTCCTCGAAAAATGTAATTATTCTTAAAAATCTTATTAAAATTCGTCCAAAAAATTTAATGATCTAAAAAATTTGTTGATAACCTTTTTTATGAGAATTTAATTTCAAGAAACATGAAATTAATAAATAATACATTTTTGTATTTAAATTATTCAATTCTCGTAGAAAATTATTAAAAAAAAAGTTTTTAAAAGAAATTTCAGTTAATATTTTAGATTATACTTAAGTATTAAAAGCATTATAACGGGGAATTTTAATAATAATTAAATTTTGAAAACGTGTTAAACCAAAATCCATTGAAATTCTTAATTTTTCACATTTTTGTCAAAAAATTATGTAGAATTAATTCTTTTTAAAAGTTCAAAAGAATTTCTATTGAAATTATTTCAAGTTTTTATTTTTTAATATATATTTCATTGCAGAATTTCCGAATAATTAAAATTTTGTAAATTTGAATTGTAAAGGAATAAATTTGAAAATTCTCATAAAACTCATCGTAGTGTTTCAATTATTTTTCATACAATTATAATTGAATTTCTTGAAAAAAGTAATTATCTTCATGCAAGTTTTAATAAAATTCGACAAAAGAATTGAAATATTAAAAAATTTGTTACTGAAATTCTTTATGAGAATTTAATTTTGAGAAACATTCAATTATTCAATAAATTATTTACTTTTGTATTTAAATAATTAAATTCTTATAGAATTTTCTAATAAAAATTGATTTTCACTTCATAAAAATGAATTTCAGTTAAAATTTTAGATTATAATTGAATATCAAAAGAAATACCGAGTGAACTTTTTGGAAATAATTGAATTTTGAAATGATTATTTTTTAAAAAGTTTAAATGAATTTTTAAAATATTGAGAAGTTTTTATTTTCTAATATGCATTCAATTAAAGAGTTTAGGAATAATTGAAATTTCGTGAAATTTATTAATTAATTATTATTAAAAGTAATAGATATAAAGTAAAATTTGAGTTAAAAAATTTGAAAATAATAATTGAATTGAAATAATAAAAATAATTTTGAAGAACTTTAATATTCTTATAATATAAAATAATTAATTTATTACTTGGTCGTCTTTAATTATTATAAAATATGAAGAAATCGATCACTCGAAGTCGAAAACTCGGAGTTATCGATATCTTCATGTTTTTAAAAAAAAATGTGTTATAAAAAAATTTAATAAACTAAAATTTCATTCATTGTATAAAAAATAACAACAAAATTAATTATTTTTTTAGTGTTAATTTAATCTGCAACACTTTTTAATACCTTACGATTTACGGTGAAGGAGATAATAGTTAGGAAACTTCATCAAAAATTTTTCTTGTGAAGATTTTCGAATTTACAATTGCGATAATAAGTTGAGAAAAGGATTTTGATATTTTCGGGAAAATAATACCCAGAAGGTGAATAATTCTTCCGTGTGTGTAAATTTCTAGAAATGACGTCAAAGTGAAATGTATATATAGGTGCATTAGATTCGAAGGGAGTCGTTTCTTTTGAAATCGAGGTCGATTCTATCGGCCCGGCAACGAGTATACAGTATATATATATATATATATATATATATATATATATAGAGAGAGAAACGTTGGTCATTCGTCGTCGAATCGGAAAAGTTCAGTAATCAGGAAAGTTTTCTCTACTACCAACGAACCAACCTCCTCCACCGTCACCCGAGGGCTAGGCGTCGTTGGATGCGAGGAATGGCCCGATTTGCGATAACGGAGCCCAATCTTTCAAAGAGTGAACGATTCTCCGTGATTAAAAAAACGAGTTTTACTATCGCAATTCAACTCGCCTTTAGTTGTGTTCCAATTTCATTTTATGCAACAACTAAATGTATACTTAATAATGTACAAAAAAAAAAGAGAAAAAAAAACTTTTACACAAGCAAGCTCTCTGTGTGTTTGAATTTCAATATACATTAGATGAATAGTCCATCAATTTGTTAATTAACGATTTATCGATTTTAACATTTATTTATTCAATGCAATTGCATTTGCAGTCAATTTGTTTGTTTAAATGTCTTCATTTAAAGGCACACTGTTAAGTAATGAAAAGCTCCATTTGGAAGTTGGGAATTTTTATTTATTTTTAATTTTCATTTGTAGAACTTTCGTACTTTATTTTTTTTTTTACTCAAGTTTGTGAAATTTATGTACTTTAGATTTGTAAATTTAAACTTTACGTATTTTGGATTTATAAGTTTTTTATTTAGGTCCCTGAAGTTGCCATCGATGCTCAGCATTGAAAAATATTTTTTGTACAAAACCAAATAAATCACTCAATTTTTTCCAATGTTTTAAGTTAAAAACTAATGTTAAATAGTTTTTTACTTCTTAAGTGAATAAAAGGATTAAAATTAGTTAAATTTCTTTTACTAAAAACAAGGAAAAATACTTATCAATGCTGAGCATCGATAGCAACTTCAGAAACCTTTTTATTTACATAAGATAAGATTTTTTTTGTTCGATCCGATGCCCGTTTTTTTGTCTAGGGGTAAAAGAGACTATTTTACATCCTTGGGGTTAATTAGAACTCCAGAGAAGAAGGTGAGCTTTTCTCCCTAGGGAATAATTGATCCGATTTTCGCCTAGGAAGTAATTTGGAAAAGTATTGCGATGAGAAAAGCAGTGAAGCGATGTCACTGTCAGAGTGGAGGGGAGAGATAATCTTCGATCGTAGCGGGATAAGATTTTTACCTTACATTGTCATTATTTAAATTAAAATGCCACAGTAAATCAAGTTGAAAAATTTAAAACGTCATCTGATAAAAGTTAGTTAAATTATGTACCCAAAATGCGGATTTCCTCTTAAAAAAAAAAGTCGAACTTCTGCGTCTCTCCTTTATCCCTGATGGCGTTTCCAGGCCGTTTATTTTGCCTGACGCACCCCCTCAAGAATCAAAGTTAACTTTAATCAAATATCAAATGGAATCGAGTTCTCAAGACCTCCTCTTTTCCTCCTCCTGCTTCTTCTCATTCTCCTTTCTCTCTTTCATGAACGACTCGATTTCAAGTCATTCGCTTTTTTACCCGCACATTTTTATGGCGGAAAAAGTGACTGCACACTGAAAAGTTAGTTTGTGTTTTTTCTTTTGCTGCGCAGTCGTAATTTGACGTTCACGTGGGATTCATTTTACTTCTTCTCGTCCTGAAAGTTGGTTTTCACGCTTAGGTTTTTTTTTAATACGAGAGAGAGAGAGAAAGTGTCTTGCGCTAGAGGAGAAAAAAAAGGGAGAGAAAAAAAAAGTAGGAGAGTATAGTCCTCTTCTGTGTGAGTGTGTGTTGAAGCGAGGGATTGTCCTTCTGAGCACGCGAATGCTCCCTTAAGACGAAGTGAGTTGGGAAGACAGGGGACTTTACGTGGCGCTAGCTAGGGGGAGAATCGAGCCTTACTTGCGGATAGACCCTAAGACTGTCGGCCTATGACTCTCCGGGGAGATTTCTTTTGGCAGGGATTCTCAAATTTTATTCCTTATTGGGGAGCACTTGAACATGCAACATTCTTTCTTGACGCTTCTTTGTATATATATATACACATTTTAGTACAGTTTCAATCCAACACATGTGAAATGCTGGACTTATCTCAAGTGTCAGGGAAACATTTTTTCTTGAAAGAAAATTCAAGGCAAAAGACTCTGCAGTTTCCTTTATTTGTATTTTTGTATTCTTTTCTTTTTTTCTTCTATTTATTAACTCTCACATAAAATGTGTTTTCTTTAAAAAAAAAACTGCGACTATAATTCTTTCAGTCTTTTAAAAATATCGCCATTTAAATTTTTTTTCGTTTTGAAACCGATTTATTTAATCAGGGTTGCCACAAATATTTAAATTTATTTTTCCCTGATTTCTAGACAAAATTCTCACTTTTTCCCTGACCATAAAAAATATTCTGATTCACTCTAAAAATTATTAGATACTCAAAAAAAAATATTCTATTAAATTTATTCACAAATTTCATTAATTGTAAAATTATTCAAAAACATCAATAACATCAATATTTTTTAAAAAAAGTATTTAATTATTACTTTTCCACAGGAATTAAAATTCTTCAGAATAATTCAAATTCAAACCTTTTTTGAAACTCAACAATTTGTAAGAATATTATTACAAAACAAAAAGAATTTTTAATGTTTTGTTATAATTTAAATAAACATGACATTTTTCAACAAAAATTTAATTATTTTCAAAAATAACAAAAAAATTCTTTGCAAGAATTCAATTATTTTTAAAAGTAGTAAATTGTTTCAAAAAAATTCAATTTTTTGAAAAAATTGTAATAAAATTCGTTGCAATGATTCAATTTTTTTTAAAAGTAGTAAATTTTCTCAAAAAATTCAATTATTTGAAAAAATTGAAATAATATTCGTTGCAATGATTCAATTTTTTTTAAAGTAGTAAATTCTCTTAAAAAAATTCAATTATTTGAAAAAATTGTAATAAAATTCGTTGCAATGATTCAATTTTTTTTAAAAGTAGTAAATTTTCTCAAAAAAATTCAATTATTTGAAAAAATTGTAATAAAATTCGTTGCAATGATTCAATTTTTGTAAAAGTAGTAAATTTTCTCAAAAGAATTCAATTTTTCGAAAAAATTGTAATAAAATTAGTTGAAATAATTCAATTATTTTCATAAACAATAAATCGATTATTCGGTAATTTCATTTTTTAATCAATTTTTATTAGAAAATTCTAGAAAAATTCAATTATTTAAATCGAAAAATAAATACTTTATTGAATAATTGAATGTTTGTTAAAATTGAATTCTCATAAAGAATTTTGTCAACAAATTTTTGAATAATTGAATTCTTTTGACAAATTTTAATAAAATTTTTAAGAATACTTACATTTTTCGAGGAATTTGATTAAAATATTTCATCCAAAATTAATTAAAATCCTGCGATGATGAGTTTTATTATTCATGAAAATAATTTTTAAAAATTTCCAAAAATATTAAAATTTTTCTAAAATAATTGAATTTCGGTGAAGAATTTTATTATTTTTAAAAAAAATAATTCAATTCTTGTAAAGAAGTTTGTTAAATTTTTTAAAATAATTTATTCATGCGACGAATTTTATAAAAATCTTTTTAAATAATTGTTATTTTTCAAAAAAATTTATAAAATTTTGGATATTAAATAATTGAACTCACGTGAAAATATTATTATTTATGAAAATAATTAAATTATTTCAAAGAAATTTATTAAAAATTTTATAAATTATTATTGAATTTCTGTGAAATTTTAACAAAAATTTTATTCAAGTTTTTAATTATATTTGAATTTTGAAAAAGAATTGTATTAATTATAACAAGAATTGAAATTTTGACGAGAATTTTAAAATTTTTTGAAATAATTGAATATTGATGAAATTTATTATTTATAAAGATAATTGTACGTTTTTGACAACAATTTTTGAACATAATTGAACTTCTGCGAAGAATTTTATCACTTTTGAAAATAATTAAGTTCTTCCAACGAATTTTATTTATGTTTATAAAAATAATTGAGATTCGGTGAAGAATCTTACTATTTCTAAAAATAATTGAATTTTTGAAAAGAACTTTGTTTAATTTTTTTAATAACTGAACTCTTGCGACGAATTTTATAAAATTCTTTTTAAATAATTGATATTTTTTAAAAAATTATTTGAAATTTTTTATATTAAATAATTGAATTCCTGTGAAAATTTTATTATTTATGAAAATAATAATTGGTTTGTTTAGAAGAAATTTACTAAATATTTTGTAATTTATTGAATTCCTGTGAAATTTTTCCAAGAATTTTATTAATGTTTTTAAAAGTAATTGAATTTCAAAGAAGAATTGTATTATTTATAAAGATAATTGAAATTTTGACGAAAAATTAAACAAACAATTTGAACATAATTGAATTTTGGAGAAGTATTTTTTTATTTTTAAAGATATAATTGAAATGACGAGAATTTTTTAAAATTTTAGAACATAATTAAAGAAAACTTGTCTACCGAAATCAACTCAGTGAAATCTGCACTGTTTCAAAATTATACTCATGGCTTCAAAATCAACTTATTTTAATGAAGTTTCCTAAAATCACAGTTTTCTTGAAAGTATCAAATGGATAATAAATTGAATCAAATTGATGCCAAATGTCTGGGTCAATTTTATATTTGATCCACATTTTTGCTATCAATTTATTGCCATTTGATACTTTTAAGTTTGCAGTGTTCGAATTAATTGCTTTAAAATTTGTTGACATAAAAAATTGGACACAATTATTGGAGAAAATATTTATTGGAGAAAATAGTTGTATAATTTTTCGTTTTTGAAAAGTTTTTAGAACATCAGGCTCGATAATATTTTGTCTCTTAAAAGCGCAGAAATAACAAATATTTAGGGAATTTTTTGTTTTTTTGGAAATTCTGATAGAGAAAAAAATCGTTTTTTCTTTACATGGTTGAGTCTGTTTTGTAAAATTCTCACAATTCTTGATTGTAAAATGAATCATTAAACTATTAATAGTTATCTACTTGCACATAGTTATCTATATGCATAGTTATATTTATACGCAAAGTAGAGCTCAGGTCAAAAGTCTCCTTCAAACAATTAACATCGGAAGAAGCTTTTATAAATACGAAGCGAATGATTTGATTATTTAATCTAAAAATAATCGAACTCGAGAATTATAAAACTGACGATTATTTAAGTAATCGACTCTTATTTTCATATTCATTAATAATTTTCACTTTAGTTTTGATTAAAAATAAATTTCCCTATTGAATCGCGAGTTTCTTATGAATTTAATTATTTCACCATTTATAGAAATATTATTTTTAAATATTATTTTTAAATATTATTTTTAAATATTATTTTTAAATATTATTTTTAAATATTAGTTTCAAATATTATTTTAAAATATTATTTTTAAATATTAGTTTCAAATATTATTTTTAAATATTATTTTTAAATATTCTTTTTAAATATTATTTTTAAATATTATTTTCAAACATTATTTTTGAATATTATTTTCAAATATTATTTTTAACTATTAGTTTCAAATATTATTTTTAAATATTAGTTTCAAACATTATTTTTAAATATTATTTTAAAATATTATTTTCAAATATTATTTTTAAATATTATTTTTAAATATTATTTTCGCTGGATATTATTTTTGCATTGTGCATTTGCATTATTTCAGTATTTTAATATTTAAAGAGAAGAGAAATATTTTTGAGTACACTCGTGTTTTTTTTTCACCAGGGAAATTAGGTCAGTATTGTTAAATTGGGAGACATTTAAATTATTCCTCCGATTTTGTGAAAAATTAACTTTCGAATATAAATATAAAGCGCGCACTAGTTAACTCTCTTTTTTGGAAAATGTGTGCAAAATTTAAATCGATAACGGGGACAAATCACGCTATTCGTTTTGCGTATATATAAATATTATTTGTGCGAGTGTTTGTTTCGCGAGAGAACGTAACGCAGGATTATGGAAAATAATTAATTACTCGCGAAACGCATCGGCGTTTCGCGAAACGCCGCGGGTAAAATAAATTGTCACCGATTATACACGCAAGAAGAATAATGGTTATTGTGATTTAAAACTGAAAAACTCGACTGAATTATTGTTTTTGATATAATCTTTAATTGCGCGAGTATTTAGTGCGTCGATTAACGTGTGGAAAAATTGAAAAAAATATCTTTTTAAGGAAAAAAGGCAAAGGAAAAGTTTTTTGAGCAAAAAAAAAAAAAATTTGAGAGATATTTGTCGAATGAGAAACACTGAAACTGCCATTGAGTTGGCATAGAGTGTGTTGGGGAAAGGAAGCAAACGTCTTGGTTCGAAACGACCCTCTCTCTCTCTCAGTTTGCTCTCGACCCTTATTCTTCAAACCCCACGTCCCTTTTTTTCTCTTTTAAGGGGAAGATGCGATACAGAACCTAAATCGAAGTTTTCCCCATACCAATCGAATCAAGGCAGAGACTAGTTTTCTAGGTGATATGAGGAAATTATTCGCACCACCTTTTTTTCCTCTCTGTCTCTTTTTCTCTTTTTTTGCCCCCTACAAGTTCATAAGTTCACTGTAGGAACTCGGCACGGAAACTATTAATCGTGATCATATTACAACCGCCCATTACCATTATGAATTCCGACGTCTCGACCCTTCAAAAGGCAATCTTTAATCGATGAAATGTATTCGTGTGAGGGTGTCTCGCGGACTTTTTTTGTCCACTCATACTTCCTGTCGTGGTTTTTATTACCATTATGTTTGCAAATTACGCTTTAAAAAAAAAATTTACGCCCCGCAGAATGAAATTCAGCACAAATGATAAAAAACCCAATGTGAGATAAGTTCTGAATATTGATTCTTAATTTATATTGAAATTTATTTTTGATTTGTTTTCTAAAATCAGTCAAGTTCAACTGAAGTTGAATTGTTGAGTGTTGTTACAAAGAAAAGTTAGATAAAAGAACGTTTCTTCCAAAAGTAGAACAACTGAAGGCAAGACCTCTTTTCATCCTTAAAATAAGACCCTTTTTTTAATCCTTTCTTCTTCCTTTCTACCATGATGAATTTCTTACCTTATGACAAAATTTAATTATACAAATCCCTATTGCAAACTCGAGACTACCACTTCTTCTTTTACTTCCTCTTCTTCTACAACTTTTATACCTAATTTACTTAAAAATAGGTTTAATTTTCCTAAAGACTGTGATTCACTTGGAAATGGACTAGTGCGCGCGCTTAAAAAGTTGGCACGAAACTCGCGCTAATATAAGTTTCACTTGTTTCATTCGAGTATTCATCTTTCGTAAAACTTAAATGAATGAAAATTACAATATTTCTCGGGGAAAAAAAATTAAAATCTTGATGCAGTACCAAAAATGAATAAATGTTGTAGTAGAAAAATGGACGCAATGAATCTTTAAAATTATCCGAATATGTTCCATTGGCGAATTAGGGAAAAAGGAGTTTTAAAAAGGGATAAACTGCCGGATATTTATATTCTTAGAAACTCTCGAGAATCATTTAAAATTATGCAGAATAAGAAAATTGCATTTAAAATTTATAAGCTCATTTTTCAGCTTGAATGTTTCTTTTTTTTTTTCATCACATAGAGAAAATAGAAAAAGATTGCGGTCTAGAACGAATTTTATGGCATAAATGGGGAAAAATGTTCTCTTTTCTTTTTTTTTTTGAACAAACGATTTTAAAGGGGCGTCATTGATGGTCAAAATGAATTTCCTCTAGTATTACGAATTCTGTATAACAACCGGAAGAATCTCTTGAATGAAATTAAATTTCCGAAAGCGAGTTGCCCCGTGCGCATGAAGGGACTTTTTTTTCGGGGCGTAACTTGGATCCTTTCAAGAGGTCAGAGTCTACAGCTGCGTACAATTTCAATGTTCCATTAGACTTATATACATATATGGCCGAATGCAATATCTCAACTGGACGTTCTATATGAAAGCGCTACCTGGAAAATGTGTTCTATTAGTTTCCAAAAATGTAGGTAAAAGAAGAGAAGAAGAAGAAAACGATGACGACGACTACGACGACGATGAAGAACGGTAACTGTCGCATACAAAAGACTCGACCAACAAAGACACCCGGGCAGATATACATCTGTCCAAAGAATCAAAATAATAATGTGTCCCTTTTTTTAACTCCAGATGCACTTGTGAAGAGGCTTTGTTGCTTTCAAGAGATGAAACCAAGGTTTAAACACTTGTCCACGGGGACAAAATATACAAACAGTTAAATATATGTTGGTACGATTGTTGTGTGGACAATAAAATGTTGAAAATATTACAATTTCGTGTGATTTATGTACATATAGTGAGTGTACTTATGGGGAGAAAAAATTCTTTTGCATCAAAATAAGCGGTTGTAGTTTGCTTTTAGTTGTGGAAAATGGAAATTTTTCTTCTTGTCCAAGAAGATGTTTAATAGTCTGAAATATTTTTTAGAAGTAATACAACTTTTTAATATATGACGCGATCTTAAAAAAGAACCAAAAAAAAAGATCTAGAACCAAAAAATTAAATGTTATGTTTGCAGTTTTTTGAATCCAAATACAAAAAAGAATCAACTAACAATATAAATCATTAATGTTTCAGTCTTCATTAAAACTAAAATATTTAATAAAAAATGCTTTTAATTTGCAATAAGTAAAAGAAACTTTCAAACAAGAAAAAAGCAACGTTAACATAACCTTAAAGTGATACATCACTGAAATTTTCAATCATGTTTAAAATTTTTAATTTCCTAATCAGTAAAAAATTACTTTTATTCTAATTTTAGTTTATTTAAATGATCTGCAGTGGAATTTTGACAAAATTTTAATAATCGAATAAGTTTACCAAGATTTAGATCCGAAAATTAAGTTTAGAATTTAGGATAATATCAATAAAATTATAATAAAGATTGTACAAAAAATAAGAGAAAAAAACTTAATGAAAGAATTCAGACCGCAGTTATGTAAAATTTTCTGAATGTTCAGTGAAATCTACCGAAAAATAAATAGTTAATTTTAATAATTTTACACTTTGTGCCATCTACTGAAAATTTAGAATCCTTTACAAATCTGCAATGGAAATGACATGAATCCGAATTTTGTAAATTGATACATGGGTGATTAAAATTAGCATTCAAAATTAGAATCCTTAAGATAGTACAATTAAAATTCATCATGTTTAGAGATTTTTAGAATCCTTAAATTAAAATGATAATTTAGATTATTGTTAAAATTGCTGAAGCAGTCCGCAACGTTTTTAAAAACGAAACAAAAAAAAATTTTTCAAATTAAATTCATCTCTAATTTTCATGTGCCTTAATTTTTAAGTAATTAATTTTCACCAAGGAAACAATTATTAAAAAAATAACATGATTTAGAATCAAAAATAAAAATACCATACCATCATTTTTCGTTTTTAAAAACGTTGTAGATATTAGCCTGATTAAAATTAGATGCTAAGATTAGAATAGAATTCGAAAAATTTACAAAAAATCTCATTTGCCTCGAATAATTTTCAAGTCAACCGAACTCTCTAACAGAATCAATAATTTTTTTCGCATCTAAAATCAATATCATTTAATTCATTCAAACTGTAATCTTATTTTTAATCTTTTTTTTTTTATTTTTTTATTTTTTTAAATAGTGTAGTATCCATTACATTTAGATAAGTAATCAAATAATTGTTCTATCGGCGTAGAAATAGAATTTAAGATCATAAAATATTAAGATAAGTACTTGAATTATTAGAATCTGAGATTAGAATCCTAAAATTAGGAGCAGAAGAGATAAGTTCAGATTGTATTAACTGCGTTGTTTAATTTATCGTCTACAGCATCTAAAAATTTAAAGATTACTTTGACATGGACGTTCGAAAAATGTTCGAAACAAAGAAAAATTAGATCCTTGACGGAAAAGCGTTAATTAAAAGTTTCAGTAAAAATTATCAGTTGTTTTTAACGGATTCGGAAGCAAAAAGTCAGTCACTGATTGTCGGCTAAAACCATGATTTTTAACTGATTTAGATTAGGAGAGTTAAATGATATTTGCTTCAAATACTTGCGATTAAAGTATTTGACTTGCTTCAAATGTTTGATTCAAATACAATTTATTTGATTGAAGTAAATATGTTAATAGCCGCAAATAATCGGTTATTCGAATCAAATACCTTTTTTCAGTGTTGCATTAAAAAAAAAGTTTTTCTCTCTGTTAATACAATGTTAGATCCAATACATACAATTTGAAATTTAATTTTCCATGAAGACATGTTTGTGCAAGGAAACATACAAAAATAACATGTTTGGAATAAATTTGAAGAGATGTTACACAGTGAAATTTTTACTGTACTACATTCATTGTCAAACAGTTTTTTCGCAAAATGGAAGGGTCTTTTTTTTCTCTTCTCTGTATATTTATTTGGAGGCAATGGCGATATAATAACGAATAGTGAATTACCCTAAGCCACGCATAGATATTTACGAGCTCTTAAAATACAAGGCATTTGCATATGGGTCTGTGTACGGAAATCAACAGTATGCGATTGCCTAGCTAGAATAGCACACCACCACCGCACACCGCTCCTCCTTTGCAATGCATGCCCTAACTACATATGCGCACAGTATATCTAACATGGGGTTCACTACTATATATACTCGTCTTTAGTATGTAGTATATATACACACAGAGAGACTTGTGCCTGCTTGTGCCACAGAAAAGGTTCCGCAATGCCTTCGTTATGCGAATTAATGAGCTAGCCAATGAATTTCTGCTACCCAGATTTTCTAAAGACCATAATTGTTTATTATTGCCGTAAGGAATGAAAAAGGCCCCGGGGGGGAATTTTTCCTTGCACCCAAGTATAACCTGTTTGCAACCGATTTTAAAGGATGATAAATTTTTCGTTTGATGTCCTAAAAATCCGTACAATAGTCTTGATTTTTTCAGGCATTCAAACATTTGTTTAATGGAGTAGAAGACATGTTTTTTGGTTTAAAATCTTTCTTCTCATGTTGCTTCGGAAGAAGAGAAAAACCAGGAGATCTGATATTGGAAGAAACGACCGACTCTCAGGAGTGATCTTCTTTTTCTTTGTTTACAAGTTGAAATAAGACCGGCTTTAACGTAAATTTATGTAAATAATACTCTCTTCTTCTCTCTCTCTTATTACTTTCAAGTTAACGACGACGAAGCCCTCTAATTGGATGTTTTGTTTCGAATTCAAAAAAAAGAATGTCGCACACGATAAAAAAGAGTAGAACTATTTTATTCGTCTGACAATTTGAGTCATTCCATTGACATTTTTGATTCAACCGAGAGTCGTACTTTACTATTTGACATTTATTGGTGACTTAATCGAACTTGCGATTATGATAGCGATAATCCTACCTATCCGAACTATTCGGTCCATTAGCGAAAACCGATTAAGATATCGCATATTCCGTGTTAGGAAAGTAATAAAATTAGTGGCGATAACTTTCCATTCAAGGCTTAATGATGTGCAAAAAAATTGCACTGATATCGTTTCTTAAACAGTATTATACAACAGTGTTATACAACAGTGTTATACAACAGTGTTATACAACAGTGTTATATAACAGTGTTAAAATTTCTCCCTTTTAGAATCATTTTCCAAAAATTGTACCATCTGTAACTTAATTTCTTTGTTAAGATCTTTTAATTCTTTGTTCGACAATAGTTTTTTTTATCATTTTCCACAAATTGTACTATCTGTAACTTAATTTCTTTGTTACGATCTTTTAATTCTTTGTTCGATAACATATTTTCTTGTCATTTTCCATAAATTGTACCATCTGTAACTTAATTTCTTTGTTACGATCTTTTAATTCTTTGTTCGATAACATAGTTTTTTGTCATTTTCCATAAATTGTACCATCTGTAACTTAATTTCTTTGCTATGATCTTTTAATTCCTTGTTGGACAATAGTTTTTTTTATCATTTTCCACAAATTGTACTATCTGTAACTTAATTTCTTTGTTACGATCTTTTAATTCTTTGTTCGATAACATAGTTTTTTGTCATTTTCCATAAATTGTACCATATCTCTTACTTAATTTCTTTGCTATGATCTTTTAATTCTTCGTTCGACAATAGTTTTTTATCCCAAAGTTCTTTTATTCGCAAGAGTGTTTTTCCATTTTCTTTAAAATTGTATTAGGCAAAAATCGCAGTTCTTGTGTATAAAATCATTCACCTGTATTTATGTATCGAATATATTTTCTCGTGCACGACCTTCTCGGTCGGGGAACAAAGGAGCCTGTTGTGTGCCAAGCACAGTTGGCTCTCGACGTACAGGCCGATAAACTATGAATATGTTCTTCTCCTTTTGCATCGATGTTTCTTGCTCGAGACAATCGGTCACTCCCGATTTCTTTTGCGATCGCAAAATGTGCTCCCTTAATAAAGACATTCTTTGAATTGCGCAGTGTGTGTTTGTATTTGTGTGTGTGAGTCTCGCTATCGCCAATGCGATCGCGCGTGTGTCGCTGTTTAGTTGGTGAACGTGACTCGCGTTCGCTCGTTTCGCTGTCCTGTCCTAACCACCCACTTGACATAATAGCGAATAGCGTCAACTGTCGCGCGATAGATTGTTTTACCTTCTTTACATACGATCCCTTCATCCAGATTATATCCTCTCTATACCCATGAGTCTGTTGATATTTTTTTTTTACTTTCTCAATCCAATGTCGCAACAATTAGTGTTTTTTTATCCCCCTTGTAGTTCTTTGCGATGTGATAGTCGATAAATTTCAAATTACAGAGAGAAACAGGGTATAGATAATTGCTCTGAAAGTTGGGAATTTATCATTTACCAGACAAGATTGAAAAGCAATTTTAAGGCATTGATAATTTTATTCTTAACAGTTTGTTGAAATGAACTTTTGTTTGTTGAGATTAACTGTTTTTTGTCGAAATGAACTGTTTTTTGGTTAAATTAACTGTTTTTTGGTTAAATTAACTGTTTTTTGGTTAAATTAACTCTTTTTTGGTTAAATTAACTGTTTTTTGGTTAAATTAACTCTTTTTTGGTTAAATTAACTGTTCTTTGTTGAAATGTACCAAAATCAATGATTGATTGAAAAAGAATGCTTGAGAGAAGGTTAATAAGTGCTTGAATTGAATTACACATGCGGTTTTGAAATAATCTGTCCAGGAGTATAATGAAGAATTTTTTCTTTGAATGGAAAAGCTGCGCGACCATTCTCGTGACGATGCGGATCTTTTGAAAATTCATAACTAATGCATGTCATAATTACCGACCCCGTTCAGTCATGCTTTTCGAATTTAACGAGTTTTTTTCTCCCTTTCTTTGAGAATAGCTAAGGCAGACACACCTCTGAATAAAACAGGCCTCTTCGAATGCGCGACGACATTGAAAGTGCAGCAGCAGCAGAAGCAGCATATAGGGACTCATATACTTGTGGCATTGAAAAAAAGGACACCACACGCATGTCGCTATTTTTTTTTCATCAAAAGTTGTTCACATGAACAATGAAATAATAAAACTTGAGTTATTCGTAACGGACTCGCAAATACCGTTTCCTTTACCTGCAAGCATGTAACAATTATTTATCGCGCAGAGAAAGCTAAATAGCATGATGGGGAAGGATGTGGTAGCTGTGTACTAATTCTTTCAATTGTGTAGCAAATATGGTACAGTTCTGATTCTCTTTCCCTTTAGGATCATTCTGGTTTTGTTTCTCTGGGTTGCTTTTAATTGTGTTCTAGATTTCTGATTCTGTAGATGATGCTTTGATTTCTGATTCTGGAGATGATGCTTTGATTACTGATTCTGGAGATGATGCTTTGATTTCTGATTCTGCAGATGATGCTTTGATTTCTGATTCTGTAGATGATGCTTCGATTTTTGTGGATCGATTTCCATCGTTTATTTTCATTTGTTCGTTCATTTTGATTCGAAAGATTATAATTTTTCTTCCGATCGATAATTTTGTCGTGTACATAATAACTCCCTTTCTATACAACAATTTTCGTTGAGTAGAAAAGTATTTAGAAGCATAGCTACTGCAATAAGTATGCCATTAGACCCACAGGGACAGAATCTTAATATTATTCCACTACCAAAATTACCCGAAACGATCATCATTATTAAATATTTACGAAATCATAATGATACCATAATCAATCATCTAATACAGAAACATTAATTTTGCCTAAAAATAGGACTTTTATTCTCCATACAAAATCGGAATTAGGACCATCATCGTCTAGAGAAACTTTATCTTAGTAAAGTAAAAAGTACATAATGAAAATCAGAATCAGAAATTCCATAAAGAACCAAATTTATGTTTTTACGAAAATTATTAAAATACTGTTACGGAAGAATAAGAATTCTCTTACGGAAGAGTAAGAATTCTCTTACGGAGTATAGCTATCATGGTTGGGAGAATTAGAATCACTTGGCAAAAGTAAAACTATTATCATATGTAGAATCAGAATTATGCTAATTGTCTACAATGTTAATTGTACTATTATTTGCATTACTATTATTTAAACGAAATTATCTTAAAGTACAGTTAAACTTGTGCTGCAGAAACAAAACTAGTGTAACTTGTACGGAATAACAAAATCATGTGGAAAAATCAACAAACAGGAACTTTATGGTTACAGAATCAAAACTGTTATAAGGATGGAAAATTATGTTTTAGAATTAGAATCAACTTGTACAAATAGAATTTATTTTCATGTTCGGAATTAAAATAACGAAACAGGAACTTTATGATAATGTTGGATCTGTAACAGAAGTTCTTTATTTTTTAATTTGGAAGATGAATCTTATTCTTTAAATGATAATAGAAGAAAACAAAAGATTGGATGTAGATTTTTGGTCTATAAATGACAAAGCATCTCTTTTGAATAATATTTTGATTCTGATTTTGATCCTGATTTTGATTGAATAATTATAGTTTTTGTAGATGCTGATGATTCTACTTCTGCTATTTTCTAAATATCCTAATTTTGTGGATGATAACAGTCTTATACTTTAGTAACATCATTTAATTTTTCGTAGACGATGATAATTTGGTTTTTGAATTTGTAACATCTTGGTTTGTTTTTAATTTAGAAGATGAATCTTGTGCTTAAAATCATAATAGAAGAAAACAAAAGATTGGTTGTAGATTTTTGGTCTATAAATGACAAAGCATCTCTTCTGAATAATATTTTGATTCTGATTTTGATCCTGATTTTTATTGAACAATTAGTTTTTGTAGATGCTGATGATTCTAGTTCTGCTTTTTTCTAAATATTCAAATTTTGTGGATGATAATAATAGTCTTATACTTTTAGCAACATTATTTTTTGCAGACGATGACAATTTGGTTTTTGGACAATAATTTTGATTCTTCAGACGTTGATGATTGCAACTATGTATGATATGCCAGATTCCACAAGATGAGTTTCAATCTACGTTTTCCTGTTTGTTCACAAAATTTTTGATTCTGTAACTTGAAGTTTTCGATTGATTTTCAAACAGTTACTTCAGATAAATGGGTTTTGTTTCTGCAGGACGATTTTGATGGTACAATACAATTATTTCTCTGTATGTAACTAATTTTCTAAATTTGTTTTGGTATAAGAGACTTTTGTTTTCGTTAAATACTTCGTTAGTTCTTTACTTTTATAGTTCTTTAGTTCTATAGTTATTCTTTACTTCTTTAGTTCTTATTTTAGAAGATAATTTTGTTTTTGTAGGATATTAATAATTCTGTGATAATAATGCTTCTGTCGAATTATTCTATTTATGGAATAATTTTGATTTGGAATGATAGTTGCTTCCGGATGACACTTCAGCTTGTAAAGGAACCCTGTTGTTTCATTGCATTTTAATTTACTTTCACGGGAAATACTATTTTCAGTGGGATAATTTTAATTCTGTGCGAGGAATAATTCTCACTCCGTGTGGAGTAGTGATTCATTAGAAGATAATTCTGCATAATGCCGTATTGTTAATTCCTCGTCGATTAAGTATTAATAGATTAGACTCGACAGTGTTAGTCACTGAAACTCGAACAGAATTGTTAATACTACGAAGGAGAACAGTTAGGTACACACCCACATGGTAAACAAGGTCGAGAAGTCGATTTTTTTCTTTACGCGTTAAGCTTCTGGCGTCATAAAATGTTCTTTGCGCACGAGGTAATTTGTGCCGTGCCAAGAGTTACCCATAGGTTAGGCCACTTTTACCTTTTCACGTGACATGTTTATAGGAATGGAGCAACGAAGCTTAGGTTCCCACGGGAGAGACTGGCTGCAAAAGAAGCTTCCAATACTCTGGCATCAGCGATAAGTAACCGGCCCTATGTATATATAAAAGCAGCTAATGGAACGCGTAACTCGGAACTTCGTCGCCGTGATCTCATGGAAAGTACAATATCGCCAACCAAATGCGTACACACTTTTAGATATCGAGATCCGATAGCGAATTACAGGCATCTATAAACTCTCGATGGTCGATTCTTGATCAAGTGGTATGGAGTGGGTGATTTTTTTTTATCCGTCAGGCATATCGTCTACGAATCTTCGTTGGGGGAAGAGAGAGAGATGCCATGCGGCAATAAAAATGCAAAATATATGAGAAGCCCCTAACGACGACGCACGCACGAAGGACACGCGCACACCCTCGTAAAATATACAGAGTTGCGATAGTGTTGCGTGTTTGTGTGCGCCCACTGGGCTTGAGTTTTAGGGAACACCCTCACACCAAGGGCATTCGCACATGTTTGTGGTTGTGTATTTCAAACGTACGCACATTGCTTCGTGTTTGGTGTACATATATATACCTGTGCGCTATAAGCGCCCGATCGATGCTTCGTGGCAGGCACGAGGGTATTGAACCAACAGCAATTCGTTTTTCACAAGTCAGCTCTTCTGTTTCTTCATTTTCGGTAATCAGAAACCTGTAATCTCAGTAGAAGAGGAATAAATTGATTGTTGCTGTTTGAAATTTCTCAAAAACACTTTTCTATGCTGCATAGCGCACTGGAGATTAACTATGTGAACTGGAGAAACTTGACTCTTTTCCGATAAATTAGCTATATATATATAAACTTTGTCTTGTGTACGAAATTTCAATTTTTTTCCCACGTTATCTTTTTCATTTTAAAGAATATTCTCAAGCTTGCTTGCTATATATCACAACACGTTGAACACATTTTGATAATTCGCAAATGAAGCGTGAATTTCGTTAAATCCCGATTTTCACACTCTATTTACGGTGGGGGGGAATTTAAAGAACGATTCCCCCGTAAAATTGAAGTTTAACACTTGGCTTTAATCGTTTTTTTTCTCACTCTCTCTCTCTTTTTCCCCCCGGCGTATAACGAATCCTTTTGTTAAATTGTTTAATCTTTTATTTTCGATTTATATTTTAAACTTTAAAATAGAGAATGTATATCGACAGGGTTACCACAGGTCAGGGAAGTCAGGAAATTCAGGGGAAAGTCAGGGAAAGTAAAATTGGTCAGGAAAGTCAGGGATTTTTAGTAAAAGTACTGGAAAAAATCAAATTTCAAAAATTCATGAAAAACTCTAAATTTTGATGTTTTTTTGTTTGCCTTGTAAACTATAAAAATAACCACGAATTTTAAATAAAACCTTAAATTTTTTCTATTTCAGACACGAATTTATTTCTAAATAATTTAATTTTTAAAGAACTATCATAAATTATGGCTTATAAATTATTTTATGAATAATTTTTACAATTTTCAAAAATACTAGATTGATAAAAGAATTTTAGTTAAAAATACTAAAAAAATTTAATATTGGAAAAGTTACAAATAATTACAGAAATTCAATTATTTTCAAAAGTTACAAAAAATCTTCGCAGAATTTCAATTATGTTCGAAAATTTAAAAAAATTCTTGTCATTTCAATTATATCTTTAAAAATAAAAAAAAATTCTTCTCCAAAATTCAATTATGTTCAAAATTTTTACAAAAATTCTCGTCAAAATTTAAATTATCTTTATAGATAATACAATTCTTCTTCGAAATTCAATTATTTTTAAAAAGTTTAATAAAATACTTGAAAAAATTTCACAGGAATTCAAAAAAAAAAAAATTACAAAATACAAAATACAAAATTACAAAATTACAAAATTTTTGATGAATTTCTTTTAAATAAACCAATTATTTTCATAAATAATAAAATTTTTACAGGAATTCAATTAATTAGTATAAAAAATTTCTAATA
The DNA here is from genome assembly GCA_032873175.1 of Leptopilina drosophilae. NCBI lineage: Eukaryota > Metazoa > Arthropoda > Insecta > Hymenoptera > Figitidae > Leptopilina > Leptopilina drosophilae. The sequence goes on along the minus strand of CM065485.1, from coordinate 9,494,930 downwards.
ATTTTACGAAAAATATCAATTATTTAAAAAGAATTTTATAAAATTCGTCGCAAGAGTTTAGTTATTGAAAAAAATTTAACAAAGTTGTTTTCAAGAATTCAATTATTTTTAGAAATAGTAAAATTCTTCACCGAAATTCAATTATTTTTATAAACTTGAATAAAATTCGTTGCAGGAATTAAATTATTTTCAAAAGTAATAAAATCCTTCGCAGAAATTCATTTTTGTTCAACAATTTTTGTCAAAATTTCAATTATCTTTATAAATAATAAAATTCATCAATATTCAATTATTTCAAAAAAATTTTTAAATTCTCGTCAAAATTTCAATTATTGTTATAAATAATACAATTCTTCTTCAAAATTAAAATATATTTAAAAACTTGAATAAACTTTTTGTTAAAATTTAACAGAAATTCAATAATTTATGAAATTTTTAATAAATTTCTTTAAAATAATTCAATTATTTTCTGAAATGAATAATAAAATTTTCAAGTGAGTTCAATTATTTAATTTACCAAATTTTATAAAATGTATATAAAAATTTTTATTATTTAAAAAGATTTTTATAAAATTCGTCGCATGAATTAATTATTTAAAAAAAATTTAACAAACTTCTTTACAAGAATTGAATTATTTTTATAAATAATGAAATTCCTTATCGAAATTCAATTATTTTAGAAAAATTGTAATGATATTTTTGGAAATTTTTTTTAATTATTTTCATGAATAATAAAACTCATCGCAGGATTTTAATTAATTTTGGATACAATGTTTTAATCAAATTTCTCGAAAAATGTAATTATTCTTAAAAATTTTATTAAAAATTCGTCAAAAGAATTCAATTATTCAAAAATTTATTAAGAAAATTCTTTATGAAAATTCAATTTTAACAAACATTCAATTATTCAATAAAGTATTTATTTTTCGATTTAAATAATTGAATTTTTCTAGAATTTTCTAATAAAAATTGATTAAAAAATGAAATTACCGAATAATCGATTTATTGTTTATGAAAATAATGGAATTATTGCAACGAATTTTATTACAATTTTTCCAAATAATTGAATTTTTTTGAAAAAATTTACTACTTTTAAAAATAATTGAAGTCTTGCAAAGGATTTTATTAGGATTTTTGTAAATAATTAAATTTTTGTTGAAAAATTTTATGGTTATTTAAATTATTTATAAATTGTTGAGTTTCAAAAAGGTTTAAATTTGAATGTTCTGAAGAATTTTTATTCCTGTGGAAAAGTAATAATTAAATACTTCTTTAAAAATTTAGTTATTGATATTTTACGTTGGTGAATTTTACAACGTTTATAGTCAACGATTTCTGGAGAAAATGATTTTTTAAAGCAAATTTCTATAAATTTTTGTAAGTATGATTAATTTTTTGATTAATGATTCATAAAAAAAATATTTGTGAACAAAATATGTTATTTTTTTAGTAGGGAAATAATTTTTCTCTTTCAATCGTTGATTATAAACGTTGCAAACTTCACTGAAGTGATGTTTTTGTATAATTTTACAATTAAGGAAATTTATAAGTAAATTTAATAGAACTTCTTTTTGAGTATCTAATAATTTTTAGAGTGAATCAGAATATTGTTTATGATCAGAGAAAAAGTGAGAATTTTGTCTGGAAATCAGGGAAAAGTCAGGGAAAAATAAATTAAAATATTTTTGGCAACCCTGATCGAAAACGTGACTTGGTGAAGCAATTTTAAGTCGAACGAATTTGCTGTTCCCAAAAGAAACTTGCGAATAGGAGCAAAAGCAGGAAGTATTGTAGACAATTTACAATACTCGTTTTTCTTTTTTTGGCGAATTTTCTTATATTTAAAACCATCTTTTGAAAATGGGAATAAGGAAAGTAAATAAACACTTTTCTTACATCCTTACATGAGATTACTGTTCCGATTATTATTTATGATAAAACGAGTGTTGTAGGTACTTGGGAGTAAAAAATAGTGGCTTATTTGTTTAGAAGAAGCTGAGCGGAGGGAAAATAATTTTGAATTATTATCTGTACACAACCTGAGACTCAATTCTCGCAGCTGTGCAAAATATTATAGTAATACCCATAAATTTCGCGCTCATACATACACGCACGTACAGATGTGTCTAAACTCGAACTTTGGAGTTCATCCTTTCAGGGTATGGATGTTGTTGAAACGTTGCGTGGAATTCACACAGCAGTGTTTGGTGTGGTTAAGTAAATCACTTCACATAGTCCAGCGAAAGGACAGTTCACACTGATTGTACAAAGGTACTGTGTATATATAGAAAGCAGCTCTCAAAAGGAAATCCTTCTTTCTTACTTCTTTTCTTCATTGATGTCGACAATCTCTCGATCAATGCCATCAGCGACTGGAGTAGTGAATCCTCTAGTGTAGAAAAAGGGCCCTCTAATGAGATTAGAAGTAGAATGTGTGTATATATATATGAAAGGAAACATCTGTGTATTTAATGTTCGATCAATCACAAAGATCCTTTGTCTCTTCTTATTGCTCGTAACACGTGTCAAATTCATAATAAAGCGGTCGAAGATTGCGCGAATCAAAGAGGTATACGCACGTATATATGTATGTGTATACAACCACGCGAATGGCAATCTGCATGTAACATCGCTGCCACGTGTCTTCTCAATTTGACAGCTTGTGCGTCGAAATGGCGCCAAGAGCCCGATCAACCCCATCGTTCTCTATTGCCAACACGTGTGACTTCCAAGAGTGAAGCCGACGTGTTGGGAATCTTTTTTCGCAAAAGAGAATTTTTTTCTGCTAATTAAAAACTTGGTTCAAACTTGATTCTGCAATCGTCAAACTTGTATTAAAGAGATTTATTTCTTTTTTTCAATTCTTTCTTTTTTTTCGAACTAACGCCAACACTTTGTTTCAAGTGTACCAGCGAGGATTGTATTAATGGAGTTAAATACACAACTAATGACGTAAGGTATCATTAGGCTCAGCAATTACGAAACTATAGGCGTTTTCTCTTCTCCTCAAGGATAATTCCTATACTCATTCCGTTTGTCAGGAGTGTGACTTGATTGCACGATACGCGAACAGATCCAATTTATTTCAAGGGTGTGTGTGTGTATGTAATACGTACTTGTTGACAATCTATACCGATAACGTAAATATTATGCAATCGAGATCGGTATCTAAAAGCCGGATGAACCTAATGTGTTAAAGTGTCCAACATGGTTAAGAGGATGCTTATAAATTAATGATTGTTTTCGCGATAAGATTCTAAGCTGTATAATAATACTGATAGAGGTATATGATGATATACCATATAATATTCCATATTCCATATAAATTGTACCTTGGTGGAAAAATTATTCCTCAATTTTCGGTTCAATGATACGAATAGTAATGAATAATATTTATAGTTTCTGAATACAATTTCTATCTGAATACACATCGTGTGTGATTTTTACATAAATTGCGTATACTTAAAATACAGTGATGATTTCTAAACGATTTTAGTTGAATGACTAAACGTGGAAGGATGAATTTATTCCTTACAACCGAGAGCTAATGAGAAAGTCAATATTAAAATTATAGACTCATTCCGAATGAGAGGTGTTTTACGAAAATCTTCCTGTCTTGTACATTTACATTGAGATATAGTCGGGGACCGGTGGTGTGAGAGAAATTAGCATTTTCGTGTTTGTATCTTGTTTCTGACAGAGCACGCGTGAAACCATAAAGACCAAGTACGATACTTAACCGCTAAAGTCTTTCTTCTCTCGCCTCGATGGCTTGCACGAAAGGTAAGCATATCGCGTAGGTGTAAATTCAACAGGAGAAACGTTTCCACACGAAAGCCGCATATCCCCGCCACTTGATTCAAAAAAAGAAAAAAAAATATTCCCAGAACAGCGAAAATAAGGCCCTCTGGGAAATAACTAAACCTTCTCCTCTTCAGTAGTCAAACGGTTTTTTTGTAATGTACTCGAAAAAGAATTGTGTAAAAAGAGTAATGGTTGGAAAAATAATTCGAATGAGCTTATAGTTTGCAAAGTTTTTAAAAACAAGAAATTGGGAGATTTTTATGATTCATCTGCAACATTTATGTCAACAAATTTTTTAAGCAATCGACTGCGGTTTTTAGGGACTCGAAGGAAACTTAATTTTGAAGCTGAAGCAATACATATCTTTTTCATTTTTATGGTTTTCGTTCTTAAAAATGTTGCTGACTGCAGATTCATAATTATGCTACGCAGATGCAAGGGTAACAACACCTATAGAGACTTAATTATCTTTTTGCGTTGTCAAAATCGCCCTGAATGAAACGACATCATCATTATTTGCAGAATCAGAACTATCATACAGGATTTTCCCTACAGAACTAGTTATCTTTTAAAAATCCAATTATTTTTGGGTCCAGAATCAAAAACAGGAACAATCGTTATTATTTGTAGAAGTGAAATAGTTTAAAGAATCGGAAACAATATCTTTTAAAAACCCAATTATTTTTGGGTACAGAATCAAAAACAGGAACAATCGTTATTATTTGTAGAAGTGAAATAGTTTAAAGAATCGGAAACAATATCTTTTAAAAACCCAATTATTTTTGGGTACAGAATCAAAAACAGGAACAATCCTTATTATTTGTAGAAGTAAAATGGTTTAAAGAATCGGAAATAGTGATGCATGTCGAGCAAATAGATGTCATTTGTTTTTTCGTCTCATTTCATAAAAGAAGTGAGATAAAACTATAAAATTCAATTGTTTTAATTGTTATTTTAACGATTTTCTCGACTTTGACGAGAAGTTGTCGATCGAGACTCGCTCGACATGCAACACTAATTTTAAAAAGCCAATTATTTTTGGGTTCAGAATCAAAAACAAGAACAAATATTATTGGTTGTAGAAGTAAAATAGTTGAAAGAATCGGAAACAATATCTTTTAAAAACCCAATTATTTTTGGGTCCAGAATCAAAAACAGGAACAATCATTATTTGTAGAAGTAGAATAGTTTGATGAATCGGAAAAATATCTTTTAAAAACCCAATTATTTTTGGGTACAGAATCAAAAACAGGAACAATCCTTATTATTTGTAGAAGTAAAATGGTTTAAAGAATCGGAAACAATATCTTTTAAAAACCCAATTATTTTTTGGTCCAGGATCAAAAACAGGAACAATCATTATTTGTAGAACTAAAATAGTTTAAAGATTCGGAAACAATATCTTTTCAGAACCCAATTATTTTTGGGTCCAGAATCAAAAACAGGAACAATCGTTATTATTTGAAGAAGTAGAATAGTTTAAAGAATCGGAAACAATAATTATCAGTGCAGAATAAAAATTATCAAAGAGAAGTGATTATCATCTACACAAACAAATAGAACCATCATCCATAAAATCGGAATAAAATTAAAGAAACCCGCAGCATTTTTCGATTGTAATTGTGTGGGAATTGCGATAGTTTCCTTACAATGTACTTGTACCTCTCCTACATTGATATTCACCACCAACCGCAGTGTGTCGAAGACATGTAGTACGACAACAGTCGTAAATTCTCGATTTACGACCATCCGGTAACGCCGTCTACGCGTCAAAAGTTCCATTTAACTTTGGTGCGCGATAGGGCTGCAAGACGTTTATTACGAATATATTCATCTGCGACAGGTTCTTCATCTGGAGATGAAGAAAAAAAGCATTTAGATTCGAAAATTGAGAATAAATTTTTATTCTTTTTTTTTCTTTTTATTTTTTTGATGAAATGCAATGTGATCTGAAACGATTTCCCCATTATGATATCCGTTGTCGCCAAGAAGACCAAGCTCGGGAGCACTTAGGAGCCCGTATCGTTTACTCCCTTTCGAAAAAAAGACATTGCTTGTCTCTTGGCTGTTGCCTCTGGATGGCTTGTTTTTATCCCCCACCAATTTCTCCTCCTCGAGTATCGAAGTAACCGATACCTTAGACCTGGAGAATGTCCGAGAGACTCACTTCTCATAAAAAGAAGAAAAAGAAAGCCATAGTAAGTCAAATAGGGAGACAAAACGCTTAGTGAAAAACTATACCATCGATTCTTTTAAAGTTTACTTTTCCTATGTGGCAATTATTTGCTTTCTCGATTCTTCCGTTTCCATTATTCCAAGATTTGGAATAATGAAAAATCTGGATCTCTTGTTGGAAAATCATTTTGGAGAATCGCCTTGGAAAATTTATGGCTAATTCGAAAAGTTTTGTCTTTTGATGTTTGAGAAACTAATTTCCAATTCGAAATGAGTAGAGGGGGGTTGGATTAATGGTCGTGGGAGTCGAAGAAAAGAGAGTTTAATTTCGTTAAGGAGTCATTTTCAATCGTGATTTCGACTTCTCTTGGAAGGAAAGTAAGGACTTAAATGCTGCGGGTGATAGAGGAGGAGAAGTGCCACATCGAGGGGGGGCCTCGATATCGTGGATGCAGGAACGATTAATCATTACAACGGATGTTGCACAGTGGCAAGAGTTGCCGAGAAGGGATTCAAGTTAATTCCGATAAGACGAGGAGTTGGAACCGCGAGGGTTGCTCTGCGCAGTGAGACTCAAGATGAAATTCTCCCTTTTTCGCTTGAGCAAAATATCTTTTGGTTCCCCCAATTTCTTTGACATCTCTCAAAGCTTCCTTTAACCTTAATGAAGCATCATCATCCTATATTCTTTTGGGTAACGTGACTAAAGTACATAAGCGCACATTAGCTTCCGTCTTGTTGATTATTTATTAACGAGGAAGGCACTTTTTTGTTTTTATTTCGTTTTCGCTTAATTTTGTTATTTTGTTTTTGGGAATTTTATTTCCTACTCTGTATACTCTGTATACTCTGTATACTCTGTATACTCTGTATACTCTGATCTGTATTTCTTCTCATTTTTGTTTCTTGTTTTTGCTCTTACCGTTTTCTCGAAATTTTCGTAAGTTTTATTTTCGGCTCCTATTCTTAGGAGATTATTATTATTCGATTCTGGTTTGTGTTTTCTTGTTTCTTGTCTCCAAAAGAGCATTAACGAACGTTCTTTTTGGCAAACAACAATTTTTATTGCATTTTCTCACTGGGTGAGGTAAATTTTGTGGAAGATTTTCGTGTATAAAGCCGAGTCACTTACTTCCGTTGTTAAGTTTGACCCTGGCCACTTGGTCTTCTTGGAGCTTCTTTTCTCAAGAAAATAAGAAGGATGTAGGCTAGTTTAGCATAAATGAGGCAACTTTTCCGTGGAGGATGATGCGGGTGAGGGTTCCACTGGGATTTGAACATCACGCTTTATACACACACCTCTTATGTCTGGATCCTCCTAAGAAACTCTTATACATACACTTTTAGCTTCTTCTTCTTCTTCTTCTTCTACTATACAGGCACAAACATTCACAGATGAATTCGCAATATGCGTATGTGTATATACACACCTGCGCGCGTTCCATCGTCCATTTCACGGAGCGACGCGCTCGACTGTCTCACGAAATTATTTCATCCCTCTTTTCCATCTCGCGGGCACTGTCGGGTAAAAAGAGAGTATTCTCGCCTTGGGAACAAACTTTCGCAGGAACACTTGCAATTTCTTATACATGGGCAGGGCCTAAAAATTCAAAAATGAGAAAATACTGCCTCTGAAAAGTTATAATTTTCCCCCTATGTTAAAATTCTTCGTATATTTCCTTTTTTCTTTAATGGCTAAAATAATTTATGTCCAAAAAAAAAATTTCGACAGGGTTGGCACCTGAAAAACCTGGAAATGGCAGGGAATTTTATAAAAATCTGAAAAAGTCGGGGAATTTGAAAAAAGTAAAAGCGTGTCAATAATAAAATTCTATGGAAGAAGAGGGAAAGAATAAAGAAGAGGGAAAAAATAAAGATGGGGGAAAAATTTCAAAACTAGTAAAATAAAATAAAACGCCTAGTAAAGAACCTTCATATATGATGAATAATTCATTGACTCAAATTAGCGATTTGAGTTATATAAATTCTCGTTTTAATAGTTTAATAAGATGAACTAATTTTATGTCTGCAAAAAAGATACGAGGTAACTTGGTGAAACCTTTAATTTTCATATATTTATGTGGTACGTTTCTGTGGCGTCTGAGTGGCAATGGACCGGAAAATCTTATAGGTAATGGGTTATTAATACTAGCTTAACCGCCTACTGAATTTGTTACGGGTGCACGGTGTATATAGCCTTTGAGAAGTGCATTCGTATATATAAGATAGGGTCTGGTCTGTATAACCTCCATCTTATGCTGATTCGCTATACATATTTCTTATGCCGTATGTATATATACATACGTGTATGTACGCAAACGTAGGTTTTAGAAGTACCTCTCTCTGTTATTTAACCGCCGGCCTGTACTTTCAATCGTGCTTTCCTTTTTATCAACTCACCGTTTCCTGTCGTATAGGCCATTGTTTCCTTTTGCGGGCAATTCTTTTTTTCTCCATAAAATCTTATTCTTACATTCTTCCGTCAATTATTATTATTATTGTTGTTATATAAATTCTTGTGTTTTTCTTTTTCATTTGACTACTGATATTTTACTAGTAAAATTTCAGTATTTTATACAGGGTTGAGAAAACTGAATTTTTTTTCTTTTTGCCTCGTAAACTATAAAATTACCTCGAATTTTAATACAAAATCTTCAATTTTTTCTATTTCTGACAATAATTTCTTTTTAAATAACTTAAATTTTCAAAAACTATCATAAAATTAATAATTAATAATTAATAATAAATAATAAATAAGTAATAATAATAAATAATATTTAAATAAAATTAAATTATTAAAATAATAACTATCATAAATTATGACTTGTAAATTATTTTAAGAATAATTTTTACAATTTTCAAAAATACTAGATTGATAAAAGAATTTTAGTTAAAAATACTAAAAAAAATTAGATTTTGGAAAAGTTATAAATGATTACAGAAATTCAATTATTTCAAAAGTTACAAAAATTCTTCGCAGAATTTCAATTATGTTCAAAAATTCAAAAACAATTCTCGTCAAAATTACAATTATTTTTATAAATCATAAAATACTTCATTAAAATTCAATTATTCTTAAAAATTTTAATAAAATTCTTGACGAAATTTCACAAGAATTGAATTATTCAATTTTCAATAAATTTCTTCAAAATAATTCAATTATTTTCATAAGTAGTAATCAAATTTTACACAGGAATTCAATTATTTAAAATACAAAATTTAATAAAATTCTTCGAAAAATATCAATTATAGAAAAATATTTTTATAAATAATAAAATTCTTCACCGAAATTCAATTACTTTTATCAACTTGAATAAAATTCGTTGTAAGAATTCAATTATTTATATAAATTTGAATAAAATTCATTGGAAGAATTTAATTATTTTCAAAATTAATAAAATTCTTCGCAAAAATTCAATTATTGTCAAAAATTAAAAAAAAAAAATATTTTCAAAATTTCAATTATATTTATAGATAAAAAAATACTTTATCTAAATTCAACTATGTTTAAAAATTTGAATCAAATTCTTGACAAAATTTGGTAGGAATTCAATTTTAATGAATTAATTCAAAATAATTCCATTATTTTCATAAGTAGTATTAAAATTTTTCACAGGAATTCAATTATTTAAAATACAAAATTTCATAAAATTTTTCGAAAATTATAAATTATTTAAAAGATTCTTCACCTAAATTCAATTATTTTTATAAACTGTAATAAAATTCTTTGTAAGAATTCAATTATTTATATAAATAATAAAATTCGTTGGAAGAATTAAATTATTTTTAAAATGTAATAAAATTTTTCGCAGAAATCTAATTGTGTTCGAAAATTAAAAAAAAAAATTCTTGTTAAAATTCCAACTAACTTTATAAATAATAAAATTCTTCTCCAAGATTTAATTATTTCATGGAAATTTGAAGAAAATTTAAATTATTTTCATAAGTAATAAAACTTATCGTAGAATTTTAATGATTATTTATACAATATATATTTTAATTAAATTCCTCGAAAAATGTAATTATTCTTAAAAATTTTATTAAAATTTGTCAAATTAAATTCATATATTAAAAAATTTGTTGATATAATTCTTTATGAGAATTATATTTTAACAAAGAACATTCTATTATTCAATAAATTATTTATTTTTCAATTTAAATAATTGAATTTTTCTAGAATTTTCTAATAAAAATTGATTTAAAAATGAATTAACGGATAATCGATTTATTTTTATTTATGAAAGTACTTGAATTATTGCAACGAATTTTATTACATTTTTTTAAAATAATTTAATTTTTTTGAAAAATTTTACTGCTTGAAAAAATAATTGAATTCTTGCCAATTTTTTTTTAGGATTTTTGTAAAGAATTAACCTGTTCTGAAAAATGTTATGGTAATTTAAATTATTACAAGTTGTTCAATTTAAAAAGGTTTGAATTTGAATGTTTTGAAGAATTTTAATTCTTACAGAAAAATAGTAATGGTTAAATATTTATTTAAAAAAGAAGTTATTGATGTTTTTGAATAAGTTTACAATTAATGAAAGTTCGTAAATAAATGTAATAGAACATTTTTTCTTGATTATCTAATAATTTTTAGAGTGAATCAAAATATTCTTTAGGGTCAGGGAAAAAGGGAAAATTTTGTCTGGAAATCAGGGAAAAGTTAGGGAAAAATAAAATTAAATATTTGTGGCAACCCTGTTATACTATTTTGTTGTTTCGTCTCTCTTTTTAAATATAAGATGAAAATTTTTGTTTGTTAATAATTGTAATTTTGTTGTCTTTCTGCTACAGTGAATAATATCATCAAGAAATCCTTAAGATTCTAATAAGTAAATTTACTATTTGAATCTTGAAAGATTCAACACTAATTAATTAATTAGCGCTGGAGGTGCGTCATTTTACAAAGCGCTTTGTAAATATTTTCTTTTATCCAGATCAAAATTAATCCGTCAGCTTGATAAAACTGAATTCAAGGGAGTTCTTGTCACACTGGATAATAAATTACTCCCTCTTTTGTTCCCTTTTATCCTGTTTGATAACAAAAAGGACCTCAGCATCAATCGACGTTTTTCTTACTTGAAAAGATCGCGTGGATAAAAAAGACCCCTTTTAAAGCTTTTAATTTTTTTCTCTCTTTTTTTTTTGTTATTATTATTATTATTACAGTGCGGATTGTGGAAAAAAGGTTAAAACTAATTTTATCTAATTCTAATTCAAACTATATAGTTTCTTTACTTTCGGGAGGTAAAAATATTAATGTAGAGTAAAAGAGGCTGTATAATAAGAAAAGAAAATTATACTTTTGGCTAGTCTAAAAGAAAACCAAAGTGACAGTCCAATTTTGTAGAATGAGTCTCCAGGCGCTACTTTGCCACTTGGGCTTCTTTTTTTTACGTCTGAAAATATCACAATGCATTATTCGCCATTTCCTGAAAGTTTTATTTTATATAAAAATGTAGGGAAAATAATGTTTTGTTAAAAATTAGAGATGGATATTAAGATACACGTAATTAATTAATTTTTTTTTCTGTTTCAGGTAAGGAAAACTAATATCAACTTTGGCGAGTAATTTTTCGTTTTTGGCTTCTACTATATTTTATAATGTGAGTATATACATTTAATCCAGTTTCGATTCCCTGCGAATTTTTCCGTGATATAGTGTGTGTATTCTCTCTCTCGCAGCGGTAGATGATTACATGCCATGTGAGAGCTTTAGGCTTTTTACTCCTCTCGTGCAATATCTCTTACCAACACTACTTGCAACTACAGCTCATATATAACACTAACTTTGCTCGAGGATACTGATTTTCGAGATTCTAATCTGGCTAAAGGAGACACGGTTCGTTTAGGTCCACTTCGTCTCCCGAAGGATAACATTAGGGAAAGCTTCACATCTCCCATCGCAAAACAGTGAAATTTCTTTTTATTTTCTTTAATTTCGATTTTTATTTTTTCTCCCATTTCTTTTGTGTGTGTGTATATATATATATATATATATATTCGTTCGAGCGTGCTCACCAACTTTCTTATTTGCTTTGACCCTGAATTACTGAACCGAAACGACTTGCCTTTTTAGAATCGATTGCCTCTCATTTAGATAAGTTTCATAAAAAATAAACATTTATTTATTATTTTTATCTTTGTGAAATTTAAAATTCCATTTTATTCTATACTTTGTGGAGATTATACTCCATATGCGCTCGACGTTATTGAGAACCAGCTACAATTCGCACGGCTAACTTTTAACATATTTTTTTAAAAATAAAATCAAATTAAAATCAAATTTAAAATAAAAGCAAATTAAAATCAAATTTAAAATAAAAGCAAATTAAAATCAAATTTAAAATAAAATCAAATTCAAATCAAATTTAAAATAGAATCGAATTTAAATCAAATTTAAAATAAAAGCAAATTAAAATCAAATTTGAAATAGAATCAAATTAAAATCAAATTTAAAATAGAATCGAATTTAAATCAAATTTAAAATAAAATCAAATTAAAACAAATCTATAATAAAATCAAATAAAAAAATAGAATATAAAATTTCATACAAAACAATAAATTTTTTCTATTTCTGACAATCAAATTTAAAATAGAATCGAATTTAAATCAAATTTAAAATAAAATAAAATTAAAACAAATCTATAATAAAATCAAATAAAAAAATAGAATTTAAAATTTCGTACAAAACAATAAATTTTTTTCTATTTCTGACAATAGTTTCATTATCTTTTTTTGTGTGGAAAATAAATTCTGACGTGTGAATTTCTAATATTGCATTAAATGAGATTTCTCCCCCCAATTTTTTTTTTGAAATGGAAGGCGTCAAATATTTTCTTCCCGCGCACCTGTCTGCTTAAATTTGCCAGGACGGGTGAGATTATTTAAGCGACAGTTTATTCGCTCTTTCTCTCTGCGACATTTTTTTCAATTCAGAATTCTTTAGCTCACGCTCTTGTAATTCCCGAAGATCCGGATAACATATGCTGCGCAGAGTTATTCGTTTTTTTTTCTGACAAGAGTAACCTCTCGAGGCGATATAATCAATCTTCACATGGTTTTTAAAAAAAACCACACTTTTCATCATATATACACACACACATACATGGACACTTGTACGAAATATATGTATGTACGTGAAAAACGCGAGAAGAAATTCTTTCATTTTACTTGATGCAAGTCGGCATTATTACATCTGGAGAAAGAATATTGCTGTCATAAAATTAGTTTTTTGGTTCAATTTGATTAGTTTTTCGAAATGGGATGAGAGCAGCAAGATTGCAAGTCTGGTAGTTTTAGTAACATCTGCATCTTTTTATCTTATCAGAAGGATAAATGATTTCTCCTGCCGGGGAAAAAAGGAAATTTTTATAAATGCATTTTTTTCACTTCTTTTGGGGGAAAAGTTAATATTCTTTCTCGAAATTCTTTTTTCTCCCTTCTTGAAGCATTTTTTTTTGTCGAATTGGGGTTGATTTTGATCTTATCTTTCAATTGTGTGGAATAGAAAATAAGAAAAAGTAGAGTGGAAAATAAGAAAAATAGAATACAAAGTCGGGAGATAAGAAAAAAAATAGAGGAGCAACAATGGAGGATGAGAAAATAAAAGGCAGTAGATAACGAAATAAGAAACAATGAATTAGAAAATTAAAATAAAGGAAAAATGGGATGAAAAATAAAAAGAGAAGAAAATAAGAACAGAAAATAGAAAAATAGGGTTAAAAATAGAAAAAAGGACAGTAAATCGGGAGGTTTAAAAAGTGTTGCAGATTAAATTAAGATTAAAAAATGATTAAAATGCTCAATTTTGGTGTTATTATTTACAATAAATGTAATTTTAGTTTATTAAATTTTTTATAACTATAAAACATGAAGATATCGATAACTCCGAGTCTTCGACTCGAAGTGATCGGTTTCTTTATATTTTATAATAATTAAAGATGACTAAGTAATAAAATCATTATTTTATATTAGTAGAATATTAAAGTTCTTCAAAATTATTTTTATTATTTCAATTCAATTATTATTTTCAAAAATTTTAACTACAATTTTACTTTATATCTATTATTTTTAATAATAATTAAAGATTCAGTTTCTCGAAATTTCAATTATTCGAAAATTCTTTAATTAAATGCATATATATTAGAAAATAAAAACTTTAAATAATATTTAAAAAAATTCAATTAAACTTTTTTAAAAATATTAATGTCAAAATTTAATTAATTCCAAAAAATTCACTCTATATTTCTTTTAATATTCAATTATAATCTAAAATTTTTACTGAAATTAATTTTTATGAAATAAAAATCAATTTTTATTAGAAAATTTTTCAATAATTTAATTATTTAAATGTAAAAGTAAATAATTTGCTGAATAATTAAATGTTTCTCGAAATTTAATTCTCATGAAAAATTTTAATAACAAATTTTTTAATAATTTAATTCTCTTGTCGAATTTTATTAAAACTTGCACGAACATAATTACTTTTTTCAATGAATTCACTTATAATTGCATGAAAAATAATTGAAACGCTCCAATGAGTTTTGAGAATTTTCAAATTTTTTCGTTTACAAATCAATTTTACAAAATTTCAATTATTCGGAAATTTTGCAATTAAATACATATTGAAAAATAAAAACTTGAAATAAATTCCATAAAAATCCTTTTAAATCTTTAAAAAAAAATTAATTCTACAGAATTTTTTGACAAAAATATGAAAAATTAAGAATTTCAAAGATTTTAGTTTGAAACTTTTTCAAAATTTAATTATTTTTCAAAATCCACGTTATATTGCTTTTAATACTTAAGTATAATCTAAAATTTTAACTAAAATTCATTTTTAAAACGATTTTTATTAGTAAATTATACAAAAGTTTAATTATTTAATAACAAAAATTAATAATTTATTACTTTCATCTTTCTTGAAATTAAATTCTAATAAAAAATTTTATCAACAAATTTTTCAAATCATTAAATTTTTTTGGTGGATTTTAATAAGATTTTTAAGAATAGTTACATTTTTCGAGGAATTTGATTAAAATTGCATTAAAAATAATTGAAATTCCGCAATGAGTTTTATTATTTATGAAAATAATTGAATTTCTGAAAGCATTTTATTATTTATAAAAATAATTCAATCTCTGTAAAAATGTTATTATTTATGGAAATAATTGAATTATTGCGAAAAAATTTATAAAAAAAATTTGTAAATAATTAAATTTCTGTAAAAAAATTTATTATTTATGAAAATAATTAAATGTTTACTTAGGATTGTATTCAAATTTTGTTAAATAATGGAATTCTTTTGAAAAATTTTATTGATATGGTTGATTTTGAAAATTATAGAATTTTAGAAAACTTTTGAAAATAATTGAAATTTTGACAAGAGTTTGATTAAAAGTTTGTAAAATAATTGAATTTCTGAAAGCATTTTATTATTTATAAAAATAATTGAATTTCTGTAAAAATGTTATTATTTATGGAAATAATTGAATTATTGCGAAGAAATTTATAAAAAAAATTTGTAAATAATTAAATTTCTTTAAAAAAATTTATTATTTATGAAAATAATTAAATGTTTACTTAGAATTGTATTCAAATTTTGTTTAATAATGGAATTCTTTTGAAAAATTTTATTGAAATGGTAGATTTTGAAAATTATAGAATTTTAGAAAACTTTTGAAAATAATTGAAATTTTGACAAGAGTTTGATTAAAAGTTTGTAAAATAATAATTAAATACCACAGAAGAATTATGTTAAAACTTTGTAAAATAATTGAATATCAGAGAAGAATTATATTAAAATTTTGCAAAATAATTGAAATTTTGACAAGAATTTGATTAAAATTTTGTAAAGTAATTGAATATCAAAGAAGAATTTCATTAAAATTTGGTTAAATAATTGAAAATCAGAGAAGAATTTTGTTATTTATAAAGAGAATTGAAATTTCGGGGAGAATTTTTAAAAATTTTGGTACACACACGGTAAATCGTTAGGTATTAAAATATTTAAAATAACACCAAAATGGATTAAAATAACACTAAATTGGATTATTTTAATCCTTTTTGGTGTTTTTTTAATACCTAACGATTTACCGTTCAATTAAATTTAGTAACTATGTTACTAAAAATAAATATAAATATAAATAAATTTAGTAACTATGTTATTAAATTAATTAGCAACTAAGTTAGTAACTAAGTTAGTATTCTTTCTGGAGAAGCTAAATTCGTTGAATTTTTCCACATCGTTGACTTTGGTGTTTCATTTAAAATAAAATTTCATTCATAGTTAAAAATAACACCAAATTAGATTATTTTAATCCTTTTTGGTGTTAATCCAATCCTAGAGGGATTAAACTGTTGCAGATTATTTTGATCCATTCTGGTGTTATTTTAACGCCAGAACGTTATTTTAACGTTTTTTACTTGTGAAAAGAAGAAGAGGAAGAAGCAAAATAATTTCCATACATTTTTCCTTCTTTTTTTGGGATACAATTTAATTTTGGAAGGTGCTACACATTAATCCCGAGAATCGTGAGAATAAATCTGAAATATTGATGAATAAATCACAATATCTGAACGTGCGCTTGTATTTTTTTTCTCTCTCTCTCTCTTTCTCTCGATTTTTTCCCACCCTCTCTAACCTTGACGTTATAATATACTGGCAGCGGCGGTCTTATGATCGTCGGAATGTCCAGGAACTCGGACAAGAAGGTGTACTTGCATCAATGGTATAGAGGTAAAGAATGAAAGCCACGCGGGGAACATGCATGCAAAATGGCAGTGTGCGCCTTGTCGACAGTGAGAAATTTCGATCGACCCGAGAACAAGGTTGGGCTACTCGGTACTTTACCAGTTATCTGTCACAGTCTCGAGCTTGGAAAGTGCGCTTTGCGACTAAAACTATGATGGATGAGAAAAACATCCCATTTCACAATGTCCTCTTTTTTTTTATGTTTTGAAATTCTATTTTTGCAAATTGTCCCAAGCACTCAACTATAACTGGTAAACAAAAAAATTTCCATTTCGCGTCGTGTTATGCTCTTTTGTATTCTTTTACATTTATTTATTCTATACGTTTTACATCCATCTGTTGTATGCTTTTTAGTACTTGTTTTTTATCTGTTCTAGTACGGTTTTACATTCGTCTATTCTGTTTTTTGTTTGTACTTTTAGTCTTTAATTATTTATTTCTGGTTGGGAAAAATTAAATTTATTTCCAAGGGGATATATTTCGGGGCTTTGAATGTCAATGGGAGTGAAGAGAGAGAGAGAGGAGGGACCTTTAGGAATCATCATAAAAAAGAAACACTCAATAGGATTCCAGTGCGGTGGTGCCTCGTGCGATTCGCGCTTAGCCGTAATTGCGTTTTTAATGGACGCCTCAGCCAGTGGCGAATTTACCCGGACCAATCCGTTTTTACGATCCGTTTTTTAGATGACCCCGCAGTCTGACTGTTTCCATTAGTTTTTTTTCTGGGCAAATGGAGAAAAAACATTGACATGGGATGAACGTATTTCGAAAATGTAAAATTATCTTCTTGTAGCTGTTGAAAAAGGAGATGAAAAAGGATTTTTAAATAGAGGAACTTAAAATGTTGTTCAAACATATCTGGCCTAATTTTTTTGAAAGGTCGGTCTTTTTTCTCTTTTTTCGGGTGAAATATTAAGGAAAGTTTTTTGTGGACATTCGTCAAGGGAATTTTCTTTGTTTTTTCTTCTTCTTTCTCTTCTTCTTTTTTTTTGAGGATTTTAGGATCTCGAGTTGAACTGTCGTGCGACAGTGGATTTACATGGCACTTATGCATTTTAATTCGTCGACGCTGGCTGGCGGCAGCCTGCAGTAGACGACACGTTTATTGGGCGATAAAACTTCCCTTCGCTGCCTGTTTTCGCGCCCTGGGTACCATTTTACTTCTCCCGGCAGCAGCCTCTCTTGTGTCTACGTGGAATGCACAAAATTTCGCTAATATTACGCAAGGTGCTGCTCTCTTGGTGTCGGTTTCGAACCATCCCTTTCTCTCGCTGTCTGATTTTCCCTGCTTGACTCTTTACTCTCCATCATCCCTCTTGTCTCTCTTACTCTCTTACTCTCTCTCTCTCTCTCTCTCTCTCTCTCTCTCTCTCTCTCTCTCTCTCTCTCTCTCTCTCTCTCTCTCTCTCTCTCTCTCTCTCTCTTTTACACTCTCTTCTGTCCTTCTCTCTTTATGTATACATTTATATATATGTACAGTCACTGGAGAGAATTTGCACGTATGAATTTAAGTACTTCCTGGAATGATGGTACCCAAACTCGCCTTGGAGCTTCATATCGAAATTTTTTATTACACAGACGGTGATATTAATTTCTTTTTTTTGGATGTTTTGAAAAGAGAGCGCAAATTTTCAGAAGGAACATCTTTTCTCAGTAGTTGATTTTTTTGTTCCAAGTTTAACGATCTGAAGCATCATCTCAGGGAATTGCCGAATCCTAATTTGTTTTGGGATGTTTGTTTTCTGTCGTTGGGGATATTTGAGAGATGATGGCGGGAGACAAATGTCGAAGGGTAGCAGGTGCTAAAGTTATTGATTTAGCTTTAGTGTTGCATTGATCGAGTCTGTTTGGAAGTTGTAACACAGGTGTTGTTATTTTCGGTAGCGAAATTTGTTAGTGTGTTTAGGAAACATGTTGTTAGGACAGTATGTTACGGAATGTTGGAAACTGATCGTTTTCGATAGATTGATGCTGGGCAAATAGTATTAGTGTCTACAAAAAGTGATAATTACAACGCTTTTACAATGCTTTTTTTTAGTGATTGTTACCTCAATGCTCTCTGCAATCACTTTATTTCAAAGTAAATAGTTTTAATTTTTTGGGTTTAGTTTGGCGAGAAACTTGTTCGGGAATGTTTAATGATGCTTCGGAAGATGAGAACAAATGTTAATGATTCTAGTGGTTACAAATATTGATAGTTTGATTGCTGATAATATTGATAAATACAACGGATAGAATGTTCAATGAAAGGAACAATCTTCATGGTTCTTAATTGATCAAAATTTGTTCTTTTGGGTTTTACTTTGTTAAAAATGTTCCAGAGTTGATGCGACAATGGTTTAAATTGCTGCCAAAGTAGCTAGCATCCTGATGTAACAACTAAAAGTACAACAGCAGTGACTAAAAATTGATTAATATTTGTTGAATATATCATGAACACATCATCAACACATCATGAACATATAATGTTCAATGAAAGACACAATCATTATGGTTCTTAATTGTTCAATATTTGTTCTTTTGGGTTTTACTTTGTTAAAAATGTTCCAGAGTTGATGCAAAAATAGTTTAAATTAGTGCCATAGCAGCTAGCATCCTGATGTAACAACTAAAATTACAACAGCAGTGACTAAAAGTTGATCAATATTTGCAGAATAACACACAATTGCCGCAAATGCAACTCTTGTTCTTGTTTCCGATTAGGAACATTTTACTAAAGATTGTAATTTTACTGTTCTAGCAACACTTTTTTCGGGTAAAGTAACTCAAGCATTGTTTTCAGCATCATAAAAGACAATTTTAATGACTTTCGCAATTAAATTCTCATTGTATTTACCAACAAACTGTTTTGCAGTTGTAAAGAAGATTTATCGGTTCTTTACGATTCGCCTTTTCCTATGTAGATTCCTTCCACATTTTCTCTCTAAACGAAGAAGTGAGATATGCATCTTTTGCATTCTAAACGAAAGTAAACTTTCTTTTTGTTTTTTTTTTAGTAAACTATTTTTTCGTTAACTATATATTAGTAAAAAATATTCATATACGAGTCTTGATGGTATGGGATAAATTTTTCGAAAAATCCACATTTAGCAGAAGGAGACAACAATTTTTTTCACAAATATATGCACACAAGTCGTGACATGTTTCCAAAGAGATAATATGCAAATATTTATCTACTCGGTGGAGAATTTTCATATTTACTAATTCGTTAGATAATCATAAAAAGAGGGACCAGCGTGTGTTTGTTGACCCAACTCGTGTTTCTTTTTTCTGTGACAAAGAAACTGATTCCGATTTACAATGGGTATAATATGTTGAGTAAATATTCTTGTATTGTGGAATATTTAGTTATTGGTGATTCAGATTTTTTTGAGTCAACTCTTGTATGATTTATACGGACTTACACTCCGTAAGTTTGTGTAAATTTGTCTGTGTGTGTATTTGTCTGTGCGGTATATTTGTCTGTGGCTGTATATTTGTCTGTGGCTGTATATTTGTCTGTGGCAGTATATTTAAGGTAACAACATAAATATTTATTTTGAGGAATACTTCTACTATCTATGACTATTATGAAAGTTAAAAGGTGAATTGAGCCCCCCCGGTGGTAGAAACGTGGGCGAGACGATGCGTAAAAGCCATAGTGATTAGTATTAACGATCGTACGTGTGTCCGACCATATGAAGCCAAGTCCTTTGCTCGCTCGGGCAATAATATAAATTAAATGCCTCTTACGTGTTGCAAACCGTACTTCGCGTTGCCTCGTTATGTCAGTTACGCGCTTTGAACGATCCAAACCCAGGAGACTTATGACTACTTTGCGCTTCCAGTGTCATTCGTGAATTTGTAATTTGTACTGATGCTTCCGCCAATAGTGCCAACGGTTAAGTGCTCCACTAATTCATAATGGAGCATAATTTTACATTAGCCGAACATGCCGAACATAATATTCGCTCGAATATTCGAAAAACGATTTGCGAAAAATTTCGCAATGTTGGAAAGAAGATCTATTGTTGCTTTTCCAAACTGATGAGCAGAAATAATGGGTGTTTTCTGATGGTAGTTGCGTCTGTTATCCTTTTATCCTAAATCGACATTAGTGAAGTTATTCTCGTAGCCAGAGGCTTTTCAGCTTTCGCCACGAATCCTAATCGCGTCAATTGGATTCGTATAAGGAAAACTTTGGCGCCGCCACAAGAAGCGTATATAACGGAATTCCGATCTCGTAGGCAATATCCAAGGGGTGTCCCGGGTCAGCTTTTTGGGGGCTTCCTTAGAAACAGTTTCATTACTTTCGATCCCTCGAAGACGCGAGCATACGCACACACACAAAATGAGGGTGAAATGCGTCAAGTGTGTGTATGTTCCAAGTTAGGCGCTGAATTCCTCAACTATATTCCCTAAGACATAGGAAAGAACCCCAAGGGTCTTATGGCTGAAAGACTCTCCCCCTGCTTCTCTCGGCACCCTCCTAAAAGGAGAGATCCTGTCCAAATTTATAAAAAATAGATGTTCGTCTTTCTCCCCCACAATACGTTCAGGGAATACCTTCGAACCTGATACACACACTCTCTCTCCCTTTTATCATGGAAGATAAGCCCGTGACTTAACGGGGCATAGAGCGAGCGCAAATTCAAAGAAAACTTGGTCACCACCACCGCACCGCCCCTATATATACATTCAAGTATTTGTCTTACCGAGAACGAGAAATTATCGATCTTCTGGACTTTTTCCTGTCTGCTCTTTTTTTTGCTTTTGCACACCCTTCACTACGTGTGTGTTCTACTTTGGTAATTTTTCTCTCACTCTCTCTCCTTTTTCTCCAGAAAAGATGTAAGGGCGAGAAGGGATTCGTTATGATGCTCGACTGGTTTTTTTGGCTTCGGCTAGATTTCATAAAGGGGAATGTCAAAAATGTTTCATAATATCTTGTCGCGGTGATATTTTTCCTTGTACACAATGAGCTTATTATGATAATCTTATGATTCTCCTAAATTACATCATCAAGTGTGCTTACGTTGCTGCTCTCTACCCTCGCTTATGCTTCGTGTAAATACATTCACGAGAGACAATATTCCGCGGATTTAAACTATTCGGCATTTTTCCACTTTATTAAAAAAAAAAAGAATCAATGTTTGTAAAATACTAAAAGAGAAATAAAGGCAAAAAAAGGTGTAAAAGTAAAAAAGTAATAAAAGTAAAATAGTAAAAAAGTAAAAGAGAAATAAAGGTAAAGAAGTAATAAAATTAAAATAGTAAAAAAGTAAAAAGGTAAAAAGGTAAAAAAGTAAAAGGGTAAAAACGTAAAACAGTAAAAAGGTAAAAGAGTAAAAAAGGTAAAAAAGTAATAATGTAGAAAAGTAAAAAAGTAAAAACGTAAAATAGTAAAAAGGTAAAAGTGTAAAAAGATAAAAAAAGCGAAAAAGTAAAAATGTAAAAAGTAAAAAAGTAGAAAGTAAAAAAGTAGAAAAGTAAAAAAGTAAAATAGTAAAAAAGTAAAAACGTAAAACAGTAAAAAGGTAAAAAAGTAAAAACGTAAAATATTAAAAAGGTAAAAAAGCAAAAAAGCGAAAAAGTAAAAAAGTAGAAAGTAAAAAAGTAGAAAAGTAAAAAAATAAAATAGTAAAAAGATAAAAAAGTAAAAACGTAAAACAGTAAAAAGATAAAAACGTAAAATATTAAAAAGGTAAAAAAGCAAAAAAGTAAAAAAGCGAAAAAGTGAACAAGTAAAAAAGTAGAAAAGTAAAAAAGTAAAAAAAGTAAATAGATAAAAAAGTAAAACAGTAAAAAGTAAAAAGGTAAAAACGTATAACAGTAAAAAGGTAAAAGAGTAAAAAAGGTAAAAAAGTAATAATGTAGAAAAGTAAAAAAGTAAAAACGTAAAATAGTAAAAAGGTAAAAGTGTAAAAAGGTAAAAAAGCAAAAAAGCGAAAAAGTAAAAAAGTAGAAAATAAAAAAGTAAAAAAGTAAAATAGTAAAAAAGTAAAAACGTAAAACAGTAAAAAGGTAAAAAAGTAAAAACGTAAAATATTAAAAAGGTAAAAAAGCAAAAAAGCGAAAAAGTAAAAAAGTAGAAAGTAAAAAAGTAGAAAAGTAAAAAGTAAAATAGTAAAAAGGTAAAAAAGTAAAAACGTAAAACAGTAAAAAGGTAAAAAAGTAAAAACGTAAAACAGTAAAAAGGTAAAAAACCAAAAAAGTAAAAAAGCGAAAAAGTAAAAAAGTGAACAAGTAAAAAAGTAGAAAAGTAAAAAAGTAGAAAAGTAAAAAAGTAAAAAGATAAAAAAGCAAAACAGTAAAAAGGTAAAAAAGTAAAAACGTAAAATAGTAAAAAGGTAAAAAAGCGAAAAAGTTAAACAGTAAACAAGTAAAAAAGTAGAAAAGTAAAAAAGTAGAAAAGTAAAAAAAGTAAAAAGGTAAAACAGTAAAAAGGTAAAAAAATAAAACAGTAAAAAGGTACAAAAGTAAGAAAGTAAAAAAGTAGAAAGTAAAAAAGTAGAAAGTAAAAAAGTACAAAAGCAAAAAGAGTTTAAAAGTAAAGAAAGTAATGAAAATGAAAAAGTAACGCGGAAATAAAAAAGAAGTAAAAATAATAAATGTAAAATGAAAACATGGAATTTAGTATTTCATTCATGGATCAATTGTACGAAAAAAAGGAAGAAATGGATAAATCGCATATTTCCTCTGGACTCAATCATGTCACTATTGTTTTAATTAAAATATTTAAGCAGTACGGAATCCTCTGTCGTTCCATTTTTTTTTTTTTTTTTATTATTTTGCTCTGCTTCGTTTCAGGAAATTACTAAAATCCTCGATGCTTCGTGAAGTCCTTGGCAATTAACTTTTTTTCCTTCCGCGTAAAATTTAACTTCATGTTTCAATATTAATTTAATATTTAAACCGATTAATTAAAAATAATAAAAAGATTAAAAATAGTGCAGCGATGAAAGCAGTAATATTTTTAATTATATTTGAATCGAGAGATAGAGGGAGAGAAAGAGAGTTGAAGATTAAAATACCACCGATAATTAAAACAATAACGTTAAAGCTAAAATGTTATAAAATATTAAAATTTGAAAAAAAATAAAAATTTCCATAGTTTTTCTCAAGTTATTCGCAGGTATAAAATTTTTAAAAAATTATAAAGAAATTCTGACAATTAATTTTTAAAAAATATTTTAATATCATTTTTGATTACAAAACAATTCTAATAATTAATTTTTAAAAAAAATTTAATGTTATTTTTTGATAATAAAATTTTATTTCTTAAAAAAATGTTTGTACATAATTTTAAAAAAAACTATTGTATTTTTTTATGAATTTTAATTAAAAATTTTGAACGTGATTTCTTTTTCTCTAAAATATTATAAATAATTCTAAAATATTATTTTTAGAAAAGTGTAATTAAAAATATGAAAAATATTGATTTTTCAAAAGTCAGACGCCAATTTTCGTTGGTTTGGAGATTTATCTTTAAAAATTAAAGATTTCTCATTCAAATTTTTGATAAATCAATTATTTCCAAAATTTGCAATTTATATTCTTCGAAACATAATTTTCCTAAATAGTAACAAAATACTTGAAATAAATTAATTATTTTCAATTAAATTTTACAAAAATTTTAACTATTCAAAAACAAGTTTGGAAAAATTTCTTCTCTAAATAGTAAATGAATTATTTTCAATTCAATTTTACCAAATTTTAAAACTATTCAAAAACAAATTGTGTAAACTTATTGTGTAAATTATGTAATTATGGTATTTTGTTGCAATGTTCGAAAAAAGTCGAAAAAGTTCCAATTTTTGGAAAATAAATCGAAAATGTCTCAATATTCGTAATATCTTTGACAAAAAATATTTTTTAATGACATTTACCTGCGATTAAACTGGCAAAAATTTTGTTTTAATCTGTCATGGAAATTTTGTCAATTATCATTTGGAAATAATGGAAAAATCATGGAATTTTTATATGAAGAAATTTGTAGAAACTCTGCAAGACGTGCGATGAAATAACTAAAATAATTTAACTAAAAGGAAACGAATCGAAATAAACTAAAGAGAATACTAAATAGAAAATAAACCTTAAAATAGTTGAAATAAAAACGAAGTTGAATAAAAATAAGTGTAAGATGAAAAGATAGGAAAAGTAGAAAAAGGGAAAATAAAATGAAAACGAGAGAGAGAGAGAGAGAGAGAGAGAGAGAGAGAGAAGAAAGAAAAAAAAGAGAGAGAATACAAAGAATGGAAAAATAAAACGAGAGCAAAAAAGGAAAAAAAGGAGGAAATAAATAACCTAAATTAAAATAATAATAAGTAACGAAGCAGGGATAAAATAATAAAGTTGTTATAAAATACAAAGCTGGATATTTAAAATTCTGCCCCCGAGATAAAACAGATATCTAAAGGGATCATTACATCAGAGTTACGGTATCCATTTAAGATAAGAAAATTTTCATTTTCATGAATTTTAACTTGTACAAAACTTTTGTTTAAACTTTTCTTTATGATTCAAAGTTCAGGAGAGTGAGAGAGAGAGAGAGAGAGAATATACAGTACGCATCGCAAGTTATATAATTTATCTTAACTATCTGATTTAGTAGTTTTGTTGAAAGGCAAAAAATAAAATAAATCGCCGACGGTGAGGGGAGGTAAAAAGAGGAAATTGTAATAGGGCAGTGTTAAAAGGATAGAAAGTTTTGGAAGAAAAAGAAAACACTAAGCGTAAATTGCCAACTCGTGAAGAGAGCAACGAAAGCAGCAGAACAAGAGGTTCCAGACTTTTTAGAATAAAAGCAAAGAGACAGAGAGAGAGAGTGAGGTGATCACTTGGTCGATGCAGGAAATCGCATTATTTCATTTTATGACCAGCGGTAAGCGGCAAGCAGTGAATAGATATTGGTATTCTCTTTCGTTTTATCTTTATTTTCCCCCTCTCTCTTACTCTCTCTCTCTTTTTTTCCCTCCCTAACCTCTCTCGTGACGCGAGAGCAAAATAACACGGATATCAATGCCATTTCCTTCCGGAAGTATCTCGCGAGCTTTTTCTTCCCTCTTTATCGCAGCGACGCACGAACTTTTCATAAGTCACCAAGAATGCGAGGAAATCGTTCCTTACACAAAGTGCCATACTCATTTCCATTGCATTTGCAATTTTGGTCTCGTTTTCTTCTTTGATGCTCTCAGTATTTTCTCTTAAACTCCTCTCAGCACGCATTGTCTATTTCATTATTGCGTTATATATATATACAATTATACACACACAATTCTCTATTCTAGGTGACTTGACTTTTTTCTCTATTTGCATTTTTATGCAACTTCTAATTTCAATTGGTATTCTATAGTTTGAAGATAGTTTGTTATTTCTGATGAACTTTTCATTGATTCGTTGTTGTGTTCCAAGAGTTATTTATTTGCAGCGAGAAAAAGGATTTCATTGGAACAAAAAAATCGTTTTTTCAAACTCACTCTTTGAATTAAAGATAAAAGTTGTTGGACTTTAAATAAGTTTTCTTTACGTTTAAGAAAAACAATTTTCAAAGATTTTTGAATCAAAGAAATTATTTCTTTGAATCATTTATTTCTTTGCTCGAAAAAAAGATTTATTTAATCCAAAGAAACATTTCATTGAGCTAACAAAAAAAAGTCAAAGAAAAGTTTTCTTTAAATCAAAGAAACTTTTTTTTTGACCGTTTTTTGACATTTTTATGCACAAATTTTTTTTTTTGATTTAAAAAAAACATTGTTTAAAACAAACATTAACTAATTAATTTAACAAACAAACATTCAATTATTAAATTCAATTATTAAATAGATCTTGTCAAAATATTATTTCAATAAAATTTTCCAATAGAATTCCATTGTTAAAAAAAAATTGAATACAATTTAACGCAAACATTCAATTATTTTCATAAATAATAACAATTTTTACAGAAATTCGAGCAATAAAATTATTCTCCGATATTCAATTATTTTACAAAATTTTAATCAAAATATTGTCAAAATTTCAATTCTTTTCAAAAGTTTTCTAATATTCCATCATTTTCAATATCAACTATTTCAAAAAAAATTCCTAAAAGAATTCCATTATTAAAAAACATTTGAATACAATTCTGCTTAAACTTTCAATTCTTTTCATAAATAATAAAATTTTTTACAGAAATTCAATTATTTACAAATTTTTTTATAAATTTCTTCGCAATAATTTAATTATTATCATAAATAATAACATTTCTACAAGTTCAATTATTTTTATAAATAATAAACTTCTTTTCTGATATTCAATTATTTTACAAAATTTTAATCAAAATCTTGTCAAAATTTCAATTCTTTTCAAAAGTTTTCTAATATTCCATCATTTTCAATATCAACTATTTAAAAAAAAATTCCCAAAAGAATTCCATTATTAAAAAACATTTGAATACAATTCTGCTTAAACTTTCAATTCTTTTCATAAATAATAAAATTTTTTACAGAAATTCAATTATTTACAAATTTTTTTATAAATTTCTTCGCAATAATTTAATTATTATCATAAATAATAACATTTCTACAGGGATTCAATTATTTTTATAAATAATACAATTCTTTTCTGATATTCAATTATTTTACAAAATTTTAATCAAATTCTTGTCAAAATTTCAATTTTTTTCAAAAGTTTTCTAAAATTCCATAATTTTCAATAAAATTTTCCCAAAAATTCCATCATTTAAAAAAATTTAAATACAATTCTACCCAAACATTCAATTATTTTTATAAATAATAAAATTTTTTACAGAAATTCAATTATTTACAAACCTTTTTGTATAAATTTTTTCGCAAAAATTCAATTATTTTTATAAATAATAAAATTCTTTTAAGATTTCAATTATTTTCATAAATAATCAAACTCATTGCAGAATTTCAATTATTTTCATAAATAATAAAACTCATTGCAAAAGTTCAATTATTTTTAATGCAATTTTTATCAAATTCCTCGAAAAATTTAATTACATTCTTAAAAACCTTTTTAAAATTGGTCCAAAGAATATAATGATTTGAAACATTTGTTGATAACATTTTTTATGAGAATTTAATTTCAAGAAACATGAAATTATTAAATTATTTATTTTTGTATTTAAATAATTGAATTCTCGTAGAATTTACTAATAAAAATGGTTTTAAAAATGAATTACAGTTAAAATTTTGAAAAAGTTTAAAACTAAAATCATTAAAATTCTTAATTTTTCATATTTTTGACGAAAAATTCTGTAGAATTAATTCTTTCTCAAAGTTTAATAGGATTTTTTTAAAAATAATTTCAAGTTTTTATTTTTTAATACATTTATTTTATTGCAGAATTTCCGAATAATTGAAATTTTGTAAAATTGAATTGTAAACGAATAAATTTGAAAATTCTCATAAAACTCATCGCAGCGTTTCAATTATTTTTCATACAATTATAATTGAATTCTTTAAAAAAAGTAATTATGTTTATGCAAGTTTTAATGAAGGTCGACAAAAGAATTGAATTATTAAAACATTTGTTACTAAAATTCTTTACGAGAATTAAATTTTGAGAAACGTTGAATTATTCAATAAATTATTTTCTTTTGCATTTAAATAATTAAATTCTTGTAGAATTTTTTAAATAAAAATTGATTTTCATTTCATAAAAATTAATTTCAGTTAAAATTTTAGATTGTAATTGAATATTAAAAGAAATACCGAGTGAACTTTTTGGAAATAATTGAATTTTGAAATTAATATTTTTGGAAAAGTTTAATTGAATTTTTTTCATATTATTTGATGTTTTTATTTTTTAATATGCATTTAATTAAAGAATTTAGGAATAATTGAAATTGATTAATTAATTATTATTAAAAATAATTGATATCAAGGAAAATTGTAGTTAAAAATTTGTGAAAGTAATAATTTGGTTCCTGTTTTAAGACCAAAATTGGCTCTAAATTAAAATAATTTTTTACTGTGATATTTTCGAAAAGACACAACTATTTTTATTGCATTGAATACAACAAAATTTTTCTTAATTTACTAATTTTTTCGTTTTTATTGACAAATCTTACTTTATTCTAAGTCTTTTTTTCCCTACTTCATTCTTATTCAAGGACAATTTGCTATCATTCCTGGCGTTAAACTTAAAAAAAAAATTTAAGGAGAATGTTCCTTTTTTAGAGAAGGAATTTTTTTCCGATTATTCAATTGCGATTGGATATAAAAAGTTTTCTTTATATATATGTACACGTTACCTGAGATAGAGAACAATCTTCCTTGACGACTATTATTTCAAGTTAACTTTTGAGAGTTCCCATTTTATTCGAGAAAATATAAAACTCTCCTTATTACATTGATCGAAAAACTTTTCTTCTCTTTCTTCTTCTTCTTTTCCTTCTTTACAAAAGATTGGTAAATTTTTTAGTTTTTTTATGGTTTCGATTAAACTGTCGAAAAATCCTCAACTTAATAGAAACGCGAAAAGTCAAGCATCAAAGTTTATTGAAGAAGAAAGGAGAATTCGATTCGTGAAAAAAAAGCTTCTTATACAATACCTTCAGTATTCTCGGAACGAAAGAGAGTTGTCTTTTAATTATTTCTGGTCAAACTGGAAGGAGGGTTAAGTAAAAAAAAAAAAAGAAGAAGAGGATCTATTTTATTTATTTCCTACTCCAAGTTTCTTCAATACTTTTACTTGGCTGTTTCCCTTTCGATTTTGTGTTGCCCTTAGTTCTAGCCCCTCTCCCCCGGCGCTTTTTCGCCTCTTCACGAAAATCAACGAGTTTCGTAAGGAGCCCAGGTCTCGAAGATAATGAGAAAATGCAGGAAAGCTCCACTGTCGGTTCACACCAGCGTCTTAATCACCACCGATAACGGAGGGATTTGAGAAATCGTTAAGTGGATTCGCACCCCTTTTGCCTCTTATTTGCTAAAGCCAAGCCAGCTAGTCAAACAGGGTTTTCTATATATATATATATTTCTATACATATATATTGTTGGTATTCTTTAGTCGAGGAGTAGTCGAGAGTTGAGTGAATAAATGCGCTTTTCGTGCAGATCGATAAAACCTGTTTTCCAGAAAAAGACTTTTAGTAATGCAATGATATCGATTTCTCTTGAAATATAATGCCTATGAATTTAAATAGCCAAACTCAACTGAATTAATAACAAGAGATACATTTTATTTTTATCTCACAAAGAGAGAGAGAGAGAGAGGGAAAGGGAGGGAGAGAGCGAAAAAATATCAAAATGACACGACTTGTCATGAATTGTTATTTATAGGGAAATTAAAGATATACAAGAGAAATTGAACGAAACTAAAAAAGGTCATTGATTCCAGCGAATATATATATAAAAATATCTCCGGCTATTGTCCCCCTTATACAAACTGATATTTATTTTTAGATTCAATCCTATACTGAAATTGATGAATTCAGATCTTTTTTAAGATTCTTTTTTTATATATCTGAACGATGAGTATAAAATGCAATTAAAGCTCAATTGATTCGATTACTATATTTTGATAATTGTATAAATTTGAATCTTGAGAAAATTATACTGAAAATTTAATAAGACTGGGAATTTAAAACTTTATTGTGAGTTGACTTAATTTTTCCTTCTATTTCTGCAAACTTTGTCTAAATATCCGTTTCCTGATTTGCAGGCCTAAGTACTCCTTTTCCAAACTTATTTCCAATAATTCGACTTTTATCAATTTTTATCAAAAAATTTCGACTTTTTTATTTTTACAGCGTTTGTAATTAATTTTTTCAAAATATACGCGAAAAAAAAAATTTTACCTGCGGAGCAACTACAAATTTCACTACATCAGCGAAATTTTCAGTTATTGCAACGAATAGTTTCGCTATTTTAGCACTGTAAATCATTAGGTATTAAAATAACACCAAAAAGGATTAAAATAATCCAATTTAGTGTTATTTTAATCCATTTTGGTGTTATTTTAATACCTAACGATTTACCGTGAGCGAAAGTTATCGCTGGTGTAGTTGAAGATTTTTTTTCCGTGTACAATTAAAAAAAAATTGAATAATTGAAATTCTGTAACATTTAATTACCACTAAATCATCTTTTCAAGTATTTTATGACAATTTTTGGAAAAATAACTTCTCAAGAATTTTAATTGAAAATTTAGGATGTGATATTTGATTCTCAAAAATTTGAATGGATAATCTTCAAGTGGAAATTCAATAAAATTGAAAATTAATGAAAAATAGGCTTTAAAAATAATATTAAAATAGTTTTGCAAATAGTGATTCTCTGAATAATTACTTTCTAATTTTTTATAATTATTTTTAATATTTCCGAAAATTTAAATTCTTGTAGAAAATAATAAACTTTCAATTTTTCAGAAAATTATTTTTAATATTTTCGAAAATTCAAATTCATATAGAAAATAATAAACTATTAATTTTTAATATTTCAGAGAAAATAATTATATGTTCAAAATTTTCAATTAAAATCCTTCAAAAAAAAAAAAGATTTTCTTTCTAATTAGACAAAAATTCGTCAATTATTTTCGAAATATTACATTACAGTATTTATTAGAAAACTAATTCTTAGAATTGTTTTGTCATATTTTTTAAAGATTCAATTACCATCGAAGAAAGTAAATTAAAATTTTTGAAAATTTTTCAGAAATCATTTATTAATAATTAAAATTCGTCGAAAAATTTAATTAATTTTTTCTTTATTTTTAAAAAAATTCAATTAACTTTAAAAGATTTTATCAAATTTTAAATTATTATTTTTCCAAGATTTTATCAAATTTAAATTATTTTCTAAAAGATTTTACTAAATTTCAATTTTTTGGACAGTTTTTAATTCTATTTAGTTCTAAAATTTTTTGTATTTGAAAAAATTATTTAGAAATATTATAAAAAAGTTAATTTTACGAATTTCTTTATTTCAATTTTTAAGAATATTCTACACACAGAGAACTCAGTGTTGTTTTTGATGCGGGTAAATTTCGGTAGGGTAATTTTAGTGAGGATAAATTTTCTATAACAGAAAATTTACCTTATTTTCGGTAAAAAACAACACTTCCGAGCTAAAATTTGATGCAGACACTTTTAACACTGATTTCAGGTTGAAACAACACCCATTTTTCTCTGTGTACTTTAATTAATATTTAAAAAAAAATTGATGGTTTTAATTTTTATAAAAAATTATATTTTTTCTATTAAAATTTTAAATAATTGAATTTTCGAAGAAATTGTAAAAAATAATGAAAAAATTCATATAGGTAATTAATTTAGAGATGAAATTTAGTTAAAAATTGTAGAAAATAATTAAATTGTTGGAAGGGTTTTGGTTTTAATTTTTAGAAATTATTAATTCTCAGAAGTTGAAATTTTTTTAATTTTATTTCCTGTGAATAAAGAAATATAAGTATTTATTTAAATAAATGGCTATTTCGACTTTTTTTTCTACTTTTAATTAATCGACTAAAGTGACTTTTTTGCTCGCTTAAGTCGATTCGAGGCCTGGATTTGCTTAAATTTCATGAGTTTTTATTTTTTATTTTTTTGATCCATGATTTTGATTTTTAAAATTCTCATACTATTCGTAATCCGTAAAAAAAACTATTAACAACTTTTAATTTTCTCGAATTTTACACTAGATTTCTATTTAGTAATTCCAAAAATCATTTATATATAAAGAAACAATAAAATGATTTTGCTTTTTTAAATTCTTTCGCCGCAGGATTGTAATTTGCTACTGTAAAAATAACTATCAAAAGAAATTTTTATCAAGATTTGTTACACTATTTTCACTCTTGATCCACAATGTTTTATCGACTGTTTTATATTTTCCAAATCTGATAGTTTATATTCTTAATTAATTATTCTCCCGTCAAAGGATTTTCCATGAAACTTTACTTACATTCGAATCTTTGATCTGACATGTTGCATCCGCCATTTTGGATTTCACAAACTTGTAACTAGATTTTTATTGAATTCAGAAAATCCAAACGCTGATTAGTTAATTAATTAAGAATTTTTGAAACCTAACACGGTAAATCGTTAGGTATTAAAATAACACCAAAAAGGATTAAAATAATCCAATTTACTGTTATTTTAATCCATTTTGGTGTTATTTTAATACCTAACGATTTACCGTCAACACTAGATTCTTATTATCGCTGATTAGTAAATTGATTAAGAATTTTCGAAACCTGACACTAGATTCTAATTCGTTAATTCCAGAAGTTTTTGAGAAAAACTGTTATGTAGATTCTTTAAAATTCTTTAATTTTTAGCCTTCAGTCTTCATTATTGTAAACCTAAAAGTATTAAATTGGAACGACTTGATACTAAAATAGTGGATTAAGCTAAAAATAAATTGATTAGAACTTTTGACATCAATTTGATCTTCTTTAGTATCAATTTTTATACTTTCAAGAAAAATGATCCCTAAGTTTTGAACGTACAAATGAACGAAATATTTTTTACTGAAGATATTTTAATAAATTACTGCGATCATAGCAAAATTTTAAAACTAAAATTTTATGTTTACAAACTCAGTAATTGATTTTTTAAATAGTGAAATAAATAGCCAAATAATTGGAATAAAAAATTAATTTTTAGAAGAAATAAATAAACATCGTTCATTTGAACCGAACGTTCAGAACTTTAGTTTCAAGAAAACTGATATTTTTAGTAGTCAAGTATAGTATGGGTTCATATAACTTCGAAGAGATTAATTAATTTTTCCTTCTTCAATCCGCCATATTGGAGGCGCCATATTGAATTTCGAAAACCACACACACACTTCGCATTCAAAACGCGAAAAAGTTAATGAAATTAAAATTTATTTGAAGGAAAATATTATTCTTTACACACCGGTAGGAAAAATATTATTTGTTAGAAAAAAAAATGACGAAGTATTTGAATAATGCATATTTTTTTCCTTACTTTGTACAAACATTAGAGATGGTTGGCGCGCATATATGCGACTGCGAAAAGAAGGTAAATTTACATGGAATTATTATTACTATCAGTAGAAAGAGGAAAGAGTGAGTGAGTGAGAGAGAGAGAGAGAGAGAGCGCAAATGTAATCGAAAGTATGAATCGGAGTCGGAGCCAAGACAGTAATCCGTATACCCGCGAGTGAGGCAAAGTTGGTTTTATCGCGTTTGCGCTACCGGGTAAATCAAGGCGGCGTGCAAATACAAGCGAAAGAACGAAATGTAAGCGCCACTGTGCGGAACGGCGCGAGATTAAGAGCGGCTCTCGCGTAAAAAGGTAGGAGAGGAGGCGGAGGAGGAGACGGGATGGTGGGTCGTTTTCATTTTCCCAGATTAAAACGGGATTTAATAAAGCGACATACGAGCATTTAATCGGCCACAGCGCTCACTGTGGCTTGGCTCAGAGCCTCGCCTTGCCTCGTCGGCTAGCGCCACCACCGCGACTTCATTTTCTTAATTGAACGATACGAGTCTCAGCGAATTTTCAGAACGACCAGCAAGCACACTTTTCTCTTTCCCCTTGTCCTGGGTGTCACACACATATATATATACGTTTTCTTTTACGAACGCCAAAAGAATCTCTTTGTTAACCAATTCTCAAGTGGATTTCTCTCTCCAAAAGATGGAAAAGAAAGAAAAAAAAGAAAAGAAGAAAAAAGAAAAAGAAGAAAAAGAAGAAAAAAGAAAAAGAAGAAAAAAGAAAAAGAAGAAAAAAGAAAAAGAAGAAAAAAGAAAAGAAAGAAAAAAAGAAAAGAAAGAAAAGAAAGAAAAGAAAGAAAAGAAAGAAAAGAAAGAAAAGAAAGAAAAGAAAGAAAAGAAAGAAAAGAAAGAAAAGAAAGAAAAAATAGAAAAAAAAGAAAAGAAGAAAAAAAAGAATAGAAAAAAAGGAAAGAAAGAAAATCAGAAAACTTGTCGAGCTTACAATCACTCTCCTATAAAAGCTTTCTATCGTATTAATGTCAAAGATGAAATTTTTCTCCCGCAAAAGATAAGAGATCTACAAACTACAATGTCGTAAATGCTGTCTCTTCTCTAGCTTCTTCGCTCAGTAGGGAAAATCTTGAGCGCCGAGCAAAACTTTCCATAGATTAAAACGTCCCCCACGGCCAATATAGGGATTACTCTTGTTCCGCAGTACTAATCAAACAATTTGGAATTCCTTTAAAAAGTTGATTGCATTATCTGATATCCTTATCGCCACAGTGGATTAATCAAGTTGAAAAAACAAAAAGTCGAAAAGAAGAAAAGTTTCGAATCAGAGAGAAGAGAAAATGTAATAAAGGAATACACCTTTCCCCGCAAGTAATAACCCCCTGTGTATTGGTATATGTGTACTTTAACGAAGAGAGAAGAAAATTCTCTCTCTCTCTCTCTTTTTTTTTTCTTCTTTTAGAGATATACCGCTCTATCACTAGAGTTCCATTGGGTACCACCGTGCTTCCGGTTAACCCAACCCGTAGATTAACCCATTCTACAGGAGGACAAAACGCTAAATGAATCGTAAAATTCCACTTCCGACCTCGCGGTTCTCTTCTCTACTCGTTCGACTATGTTGAAACTAAAAGTAGAATAAATCGCGAACAATCGAGCGAAGGCGGGTTAATGAAAAGTCTACAACCGGGCGCTCACAAAATTCCACTTCTATCTCTCTTTCTCTCTTTCTCCTCTTGCCGTTTAATTAACGGTGTTCATCCAAATCGTATGCATATCTTCATTTCAATGAATCGATGTGTCTTCATCTTTGAATTTAATCACCATTCGAATAACGGGGGTTGAAAAAAAAGAAAAAAAAAGTATGAGACCTCAATAAAATACGTATACGGATGTTTTCATTAAAAAAAAAAATACAGCGAGATCGATCTCTTCTCTTTTTTTTGACAAATATTCGCATACAGGAAAATTGCTTTCTGCAGTTGTTATTATTAGTGGAAAATTTTTCAAGCAACGTTTTGTTTGTTACCAAACTTTGGAGGTTTTTCCTATTACAGAGAGAAAAAGAGAGTGGATGAAAAATAATCTGTCAGAGGAAAAAAATATGGCGTTTAATTGAATATTTTATATAGCTTCCATTTTTTTCCCTCCTGGATTTGATTCTAGATTGAAGATCGTGTTTCTCGTTTTCAAATAACGTGATAGTTATTTGCAATATTCGAAACGACTTTTTCTAAGAATAATTTTTGATATTCATGATAGTTATTTAGGTATTAACTTACTACCCGACTTTCTGAATCATTTTTTTTAAATCCGCATTTTTTTCACATTCAGTACAATTTTTCTAATTTTTTCTAAATTACCGACATGGTTGTACGATTTTCTCGGCGATATTTCTCGAAAACTATTTGTCGCAGTCTTCTGCTATTTTTAGTTCGTACTTTCCCGAGGTCCCTCTGAGGGCCTCTTGTATTTTTTCTCGAATTCGATTGAATATTTTTGGTAGATTTCCAAATTATCGACATTTGTACCATTTTCTCGGCGATATTTCTCGAAAACTATTTGTCGCAGTCTTCTGCTACTTTTACTCCGTACTTTTCCGAGGTCCCTCTGAGGGCCTCTTGTATTTTTTCTCGAATTCGATTGAATATTTTAGGTAGATTTCTAATTTATCGACATTTGTACCATTTTGTCGACGTTGTTTCTCGAGCCATATGAACTTTATTTTCGTGTTTTTTGAACGTTGGTGAAGTTTGCAACGTTTATGATCAACGATTGAAAGGAAAAAAAATATTTTTCTGCCAAAAAGAATTAAAATTTTTGTTTTATTTTTGTAAATCATTGTTCAAAAAACTTAAACGTACTATTTTCTGTAGAAAAATTTGCTTTAAAAAGTATTTTTTTCAATAAACGTTGACTATAAACGTTGTGAACTTCACCAACGTTTTTTTTAAGTATTTACTTTTATACGGTTTAAACCAAGTGCGAAAACTGTTTTTCCCCAAATTGTGCCATTTTTAGTACGATTTCTGAATTATCGACAAGTGCGGTAATTGTGCCGTTTTTAGTACGATTTCTGAATTATCGACAAGTGATAATTGTGCCATTTTTAGAAAGGTTTCTGAATTATCGACAAGTGGACGAATTGTCGATGTTCTTTTTCGGTAACTAAGAAATCGTAAACTTTAGATTCTTATATAAAATGAGTAAATATGCAAATTAGGTAAACAGAGCTATTTTCTTCTTGATTCGTCTATTATTGTTGGTAAGATTTTTGGATTATCGACAGACACACGATTCATCGACATTCTGTCAACGAAAACTATAAATTGCATTGTCTAAATATTGACAGTCAGTATTTGTTAAATTCCAGATCTAAATTAAATTCCACTGCTATTTGCTTCGCCAATTATCTATACTTTTTAATAAAATTTCTTAATTATGAACAATTGTAGCTTTGTAAAATTTTGTCAGGGTTTTTTTGTTTTTTTTTCAAAAACCATGAGTTTAACTTTTTTATTTTTCATTGTATTTGATTCTCCCCGGTCTAAACCGAATGAAACAACGATTATTTTTTCAATTTGCTTTGACTTTCTTTAACAAGATTCCTGAATTACCGACAGTTAAGTTTTTCGTTCAATTTTCAAGAAAATTATGATTGCTTTTTCTTAGCTCTTTTCGGAATTTGTTTACCTACCAACTAAACTGAGTCTCTTTACCATTTTTTTCCAATTCGTCCAAAAAAAAATTTTTTATTTTCTGACTTTACCGACATTCTTCCAAATTGTCAACGAATTCCTACCTAATCACTTCGGATTATTTCCCCCTCTTCCAATATACATATCTAGACATTAAAAAAATGCAAAAAACATAGGAAAAATGTTTTCTAAATCTAATTTTTTTAACAATTTCAAAACTCAAGAAGAAGAAATTGATTGTTCTGAAAAATTGATGAAATCAAGCACAGTATGGTGCGAATATGACAAATATGTATTGACGGGGATAACACCGAAGGGGAAGATGGGTTGGAAAAAAAATAAAGAAACGAAATGGAGGAAATTTTCCGTGTTGGGGAGCATTCAAGTCAAGAGATTCGAGCAGAAATCTGCAGTTGCTTGGATTCGGTCCATGCTTTTGCTTCCGTGAATCAAGAAAAAAAAGGAAGAGAGGGAGCGAGAGAAAGAGAGAGAGAAGTAGAGAAAGGGTTGGAGGGGGGAGAAAAGGGGACTTCCATCGCGTGCCAAGCCTCCCGATTCATCTACCCTGTATTACACATACACCCACATAAGAACATACATATACACACCTAACTGTGTTTTTCGTTCTTTTATCGTGCCGAAAAGGATTTTAACTCGGGCGCTCTCTCGGCCAAATTTTTACATGGTTCGTTGACTCGAGTGAAGAAACACTTTTTGGACACTCTGGTCCACTCGAAACCTTTCAAAAAAAATAATAAATAAATAAATAAAAATCGACCTGTATTGGAAAGAGTTTTCTTTTCATTAAAAACATATATTATATTCTTGACTTTTTCTTCATAAAAAATAAAGACTACGCGCGCTTAAATTATTTATTAAAATTTAATTTATTTATTTAAATTATTTTGTTTTTATTATTTTTATTTATTTATTTTGTTAATAGATAGATAAATAGATTAGTAAATAGATTAAAAAATTTCTTTTCATATAAAATTAAAAGAATATTTATAAAAATTTTGTAATTTATAAAAAAGTTGAATTTTAAAAAAAATTTTTTAACTTTTTCTATAAAATAAACAAATTTTGAAAAAATAAAAACTTTGTCGTTCATTTGAACGTTCAAAACTTTAGGTTCATGTAATTTCGTTTTTTTAAGTTAAATTAAGTCTAAAAATTTTTTTTGGTAAAAGAGTGAGGAATTTAATTAATCTTAAGGAGGAAGGAATTTAATTTTCTACACTTTACACATTTTTTAGTTATATTTTAATTTTTTTTGTTAATAATAAATGAATTATGTAACATAACCTAAAATTTAAGAAATGATTCTTATTGACAGAAAATTGTAATTTTTATTCAAATACAACTTTGATTTGAATGTACGTCAGAAATTTTCCTAATTTTTTTTTACAAAATTTCAATTATTTTGAATTTTTTGCAAAAAATAAAAATTATTTAAAATAAATGTCTCCAAACTTTTCATTGTTCTTAGAATTTTTGATAAGTTTCTGGTAAAAAATTCAATTATTCATTCAATAAAATTTTTTCGAAACAATTCAACTACTTTAAAATTTCTTTTTTAATTTTCTTATCAAAACTCAAAATTTCAATTTGATTTTGAAAAAATGGTATTTTTGGAAAATTTTGAAATTATTTCCACCTGCAATTGGATTTATTTTCTAACTTTAAGAAAATTAATTTTTTAGAAAATTGTTTCACTTTTATTTTGGAAATAATTCTAACGATTTTCAAGCAAAACTTGTTTTTCCATTTCCATCCAATTTAGTTTGGAAAAAATGTTATATTTGGAAAATTTTGAAATTATTTCCACCTGCATTTGGATTTATTTCCTAACTCTAAGATAAAAATTCATTTATTAGAAATTTGTTTCAATTTTATTTTGAGAATAATTCTAACGAATAAATAATTATATATTATAAAAAAATAATTAATTCTAATTCTAATTTGGAAAACTTGGTATTATTCTCTTCATTTTCAAATAATAAAATTTTACAAGAATTGCTCGGGAAATGTAATTATTCTTAAAAATTCAATTTCAATTC
Source organism: Leptopilina drosophilae (assembly GCA_032873175.1). Lineage (NCBI taxonomy): Eukaryota > Metazoa > Arthropoda > Insecta > Hymenoptera > Figitidae > Leptopilina > Leptopilina drosophilae. Next base: position 9,455,532 of record CM065485.1, on the reverse strand, counting down.
CCTCGAAGAAGTTTAGTATTTAAATAATTTTTTTTCATTCTTTGGAAAAATTCAATTTTTTTCAAAATAACAAAATTTTCACAGAAATCGAATTCTTTTTACAACATTTCGATGAAATTTTTCTCAATAATTCAATTATTTTTGTATAAATAATAAAATTTATTCTTCTCAGGAATTCAATTAGTTTTGAAGATGTAAATAAAATTTTTAGGAACTATTCAATTATTTTCAAAAATAATAAAGTTCATCAAAGGAGTGTCATTTTATTTAATTTTTTAATTAACAATTTAGTGAAACTACTTTTTCTCAAAAATTTTTTTTTTAATTTCCATTTTTTAAAATTTCCTTGTAGTTATTCCTAATAAGCGAAATTTCGTAAAATTAAATTGTAAACAAATTTGATAATTTTCAATTTAGTTCTCTAAATTAACATTTTTTTCCAAGAATAATAATGAGGCTAAAGTTTTGAACGTTCAAATGAAGGAAATTTTTTTTCACCTTAAGTGTTTTTTGAAAATTATTACCAAAAAAGAAAAGAAAAATAATTGAAAGTAAACAATATTTAGTTTAGAATTAATTTGCTTTAATCTAATAATAATTTTTTTGTAAATAAAATACAAATTAGAATTTTTAAAAATATTGTCCTTCATTTGAACGTTCGAATGAATGAAAAAAAAAATGAAAAATAAGACTTTTGTATATTATATTTATAATTTTTTTATGTTTTTAAAAACGAAATGAATAAAAATGAAAAAATATTGTTAGTTAATTTCGTAGGTAGAAATTTATTATTATTTATTAATTATTATTATTATTATTATTATTATTATTATTATTATTATTATTATTATTATTATTTATTAATTTGTTTTAACCTAAAAAATAATTTTTTTTGTAAATAAAAACGAAGTTGTTTATCAACGAAAAAATTTGTTTAATGCAATAAAATATTATTTTTAAGTCAATATTTAATTGTACAACAATTATTATCAAAACATAAACATCAATCTTTTTGTTTAAATTTTTTTCTGGCAGTTTTAATGCAATATTTTTAATAAATTTAGTAATAAAATACAAATTAGAATTAAAAAAAATATTGTCCTTCATTTGAACGTTCACGGTAAATCGTTAGGTATTAAAATAACACCAAAAAGGATTAAAATAATCCAATTTAGTGTTATTTTAATCCATATTTTGGTGTTATTTTAATACCTAACGATTTACCGTGTTTGAAACTTTAGGAACATGAAAAATAAGACTTTTGTATATTATATTCATAATTTTTTGATGCTTTTAAAAACGAAATGAATAAAAATGAAAAAAATATTGTCAATTATTTTTTTATGTAGAGAATTTAAAAATTTTTATTTATTTTTAATTTTTAAATGTAGAGAATTAAAAAATTTTTATTTATGTTTAATTTTTAAATGTAGAGAATTTTAAAATTTTCATTTATTTTTAATTTTTAAATGTAGAGAAATTCATGTAGACCGATTTATTTTAATCATCTTGAGGAGGAAGAAAAAAAAATTGATGTGGAAAATTTTTCCGAAGAGCGAGAGAGAGGTACATTATTTACCCGATAAAATGAAATGAAGTGAAAAGTTTTTGAAATTTCTATTAAGACAACTGAGGAATATCTTTCTCTTCAATTTCTCTTTTAACTATTTGTGTTGGAAACAAAGTTATGAATTGGTTCCGCCAACTTTTCCAATTTATGTTCTGTATGCGATAGCTAGCGAATACAATCTTAATGAACCTTCTAGCCACTATTTAAATTTAATTATTATGCTTAGGTGTAGAGGTATTTCGTATAGTTGCATTGCACGAACTTCTCCTCTCTCTCTCTCTCTTGCTCCTCAATGACTGGCTGTGACGCATACACTTGCCAATTATGCGTTAATGGGGTAATCGATACACGGCGACCCGACACACCTTCCGAATGGTATCCAAGAGCGTGGGGGGCATACATATACACACTACTGTCTCGATATAACGTTGTGGAGTAAATTTTCAATTTTTTTTTCCTCTCTCTCGTCCACCCTTCTTCTATATGTGTATATTATACACTCCACCCAACTATCGAACTAATGCACATAATTGTTCGTCCTGTAATGTAAAAAGTAAAATTGGTATTGTTTTAGCCATTTTACGATCATGGGAAAATGTTTAATATTTTCCTTGGATGGAAAATACAAAATTAAGTCGGAATAAGTAAAGCAGCTTACGCTAATGAACGCAACTGTGCCTTGCTCGTTGTTCGCTCTTCGCTTCAATTTTCCTTCGATATACCCGGAGGAATTTGCTTCTATTTATTTATTTTAATTATAGTTTTAAGAATCATTTTTTTTTCGTCAAATTTAAATATATAATAATTAGTAGTAAAACCAAAAACGTATTTATTATAGAAAAAAATTTTTTTTTTGCTTTATTTTATTATGACTCAATTCAAACACAGTTAACAGAACTTTTACTGAACTAAACATTCTTAATTTTTTTATAAACATTTTTTTTCTTGCTTCATTTTTATGACTCAATTCAAACATAGTTTCACTGTAAACATAACTTTTACTGAACTAAACTTTCTTAATTCGTTTATGAACATTTTTTTCTTGCTTTATTTTTGTGACTCAATTCAAACATAGTTTCACTGTAAACAGAAATTTTACTGAACTGAACTTTCTTAATTTGTTTATGAACTTTATTTTAGGAGCTAAAGTTTTGAACGTTCAAATGAACGAAATTTTTTGTCACCTTAAGTGTTTTTTGAAAATTACTACCGCAAAAAGTAAAAAAAAAATTGAAAGTGAATTTTTAGTTTAGAATTAATTTGTCTTAATTTAAGAAATAATTTTTTTGTAAATAAAATACAATTCAGAAAAAGTAAAAAACACTGTCGTTCATTTGAACGTTCGAAACTTTATGAACATCTATATTTCTTAATTCGTAATCTACAAAATAAATTTATAATATATTAGTGAAATTAGTGAAAATTATAAATTAATTATTTATAATATTTATAATAATTAATTATAATTATTTATTTTATTTTTTTAATTATTTATTATTACATATTTATTATTACTTATTTATTATTAATTATTTATTAATAATAAATTAATTTATAATTTATAATTTACAATTTACAATTTACAATTTACAATTTACAATTTACAATTTACAATTTACAATTTACAATTTACAATTTACAATTTACAATTTACAATTTACAATTAAATTATAATTGATTAAAAACTATTTTTTTATTTATTATTATATAATTATTCAATTATTTTTCAACTATACGAAATGAAGGAAAATTCGTAGAAAATACATTATATGTATGTTAATAATAACAACAAAGTAACAGAAGTCGTGCACTCGGCATTGTGTTTCAAGAACCGAGCGGTATGTTTACATTTTGAGGAGGTACAGGAATAAAGGTCGAGTAACGAGGCCATTGCCGGGTGGAATCAGAAATATATAATATAAAATATTTATTTAAAACTCATCAGTTGCAATTTATTTCTAAATTGGGTTACGATATTTTATTCTCACAGTGATCAGATTAATTTTCAATTTTACTATGTTTTGCTATCATAATTATTTTATTCCATTTTATAGTTTTTAATTTTTTTGGGTTTTTTTACGAATATTTAGTGAAAGCGAATTTTTCCGACATTAATCCTTTAATGCTGTAAAAGTTCTCGATTCGTGTGTAATCCTTATTTAAATGTTAATTTAGTGGGGAAAATTCAGTAGAAAGGATAATAATTATTTTTCGATTTTTCGAATATTTAGTAATAATAATAATAATAATAAATTTTTTGTTTAATAATGATAAGGCCTAAATACATTATTAAACAAAATATATCATACGGTCAAACAACCAAAAAATTACTAATAATAATAAATAATTGAAGAAAATAAGAAATAAAGAAATGGTTTTCACAAAAAATTGTAATAAGTTAAAATAATAATATTAATTAATATAATATATTAAAGTTAATATAATAATAATTAAATATTATTTACATTTTTATAATTTATAAAAATATTAAACAGTCTAACTTTACTATCTTTTATTTAAAAAAAAATTCCTTTTGTCGCATTTTCTCTCCAGATTGTAAAATACTTTAACAAAATTGAATATTTATTTTCTTTACAAGTAATTTAATTTCTTTTTATATTAAATTAAATTTAAAGAATTTAAAATTTCATCCTTTTTTCATTCTAAATAAAATTCTAATACAATACAGTCAATTAATGTTAAACAAAATAATAATAAATAGAAAAAATTGTAAAAAACTAAGAATAGTTCTAAAAGTAGTAAAAAAAATATTAATAAATAGTAAAAATGGTAAAAAACTAAGAATAGTTCAAAAAGTAGTAAAAAAATATTAATAAATTGAAAAAATAGTAAAAAACTAAGAATAGATCAAAAAGTAGTAAAAAAATAATACTAAATAGAAAAAATAGTAAAAAACTAAGAATAGTTCAAAAAGTAGTAAAAAAATAATAATAAAAAGAAAAAATAGTAATAAAATAAGGATTGTTCGAAAAGTAGTCAGATAAATAGTAAAAACTTTTTTTTCTTTCTAAATAAAATTTTAATATAATACAGTCAATTAATATTAAAAAAGTAATAATTAATAGGAAAAATAGTAAAAAACTAAGAATAGTTCAAAAAGTAGTAAAAAAATAATAATTAATAGAAAAAATAGTAAAAAACTAAGAATAGTTCAAAAAGTAGTAAAAAAAATAAAACTAAATAGAAAAAATAGCAGAAAACTAAAAGTAGTTCAAAAAGTAGTAAAAAAAATAATAATAAATAGAATAAATAGTAATGAAATAAGGATTGTTCAAAAAGTAGTCAGATAAATAGTAAAAACTTTTTTTTCTTTCTAAAATAAAATTCTAATATAACACAGTCAATTAATATTAAAAAAATAATAATTAATAGGAAAAATAGTAAACAACTAAGAATAGTTCAAAAAGTAGTAAAAAAATAATAATAAATAGAAAAAATAGTAAAAAAAATAATAATAAATAGGAAAAATAATAAAAAACTACGAATAGTTCAAAAAACAGTCAGATGAACAGTAAAAAAAAAATTTTAAATACAGTGAAAAATAAGATACCGTAAAGAGAATAAGTTAAACGGAGTAATATAGTTTACAGCTATAACGAAAATTTAATTTCTCCATTTAGTTACAATTTTATAATTATTTAAAATTTAAAAACATAAGCAAATTGGGTAGGAAATTTCTTTTTCAATTCACCAGCCAGCGGATGAAATGCAAAATTATTCTATTTTTGTGTATATAGTTATTACGAAAGCATGGAAAATGAAAATAAAGTGGCTTGAAATTAACTTTATACCGGGCTTTAAAGGATTGAATGTCGTGATTCCGGAAGTGTATTAAAAAAAATTTTTTTTTTGTAAATCGCGTGTGATATTTTATAACACAGCAAAAAAAAAAATTCGTTCTAGTACATTTTCCAGAATAAAATATTCAGGTATATGAAATTGGCATTGTAAAAAAATGTTTGTTTAAACTTTTATGAGAACTCTTTCGATTTTTGTAAAAAGCTTTTTTTAAATAATATAGTTCGCGCAGTTAATAATAATTGTTCATCTGCTGAAAAAATGGGAAAAAATTAATTTTTTTCCGATCGTTGTGAACTGATGAATAAAAAATAACTGTTAGTAATAATAAATAAATAAAAAAAAATAAAAAAATGAAAATTTATTAATTAATTATTTAACTAAAGGGCCATTTATTATTATATTTATTATTTAGCCATTTACTTTTTATATTGTGTTAATATATATAATATAATACAAATTTTCATTTTTATAACTAAATGTAAATATTAAATTTTAGAATGTAAAAAAAATGTTGGAATTACATTTGGGATTAAATAGGAGTACAGTATTTTTCTAAAATACTTTATTATACTTTATTCTCGAAAGTATTTTAAAAAAATTTTATAATAGAATGTAAATTTTACTGAATTTTATCAAAATATTTTATTACTGAAATATTGTAATATTTATCGTAATATTTATAAATGGAAAATTTATATTGGAGTTTAAAAGTGATGCTGTTCTAAAAAACGTTTTTAATACAATCTTATCAATTATTAAATTTTTGAATGATTAAGTTTTATAAATTTTATAAAAAAAAATCTTTCAGTTACATATTACCAAGTCTAAACCTTGTCAAAAAATTGTTTTCTAATACGAATTTAACAGTCGATTTTCTAATGTTTAATTGATTTGTATTATTTATTTATTTTTTTTATTAAAATATTATTTAGTTCAGAATTCAAATATTTTTTATAAAAATTGAAAAAAATTCTCTAAATCCGAATTAGTTAAAATTTAAAAATTATTGATTGTTGATAAAACAAAATATAAGCAAATAAAATAAATTATAAGTAAAATAAAATTCATATGATTTGTAAAGACATTTTAATAAAATATTACTTAGTTTAAAATTCGACTAATATTTTTTAATATTGAAAAAACAATTCTCAAACACTGAATTAGTTAAAACTTAAAAATTATTGATTGACTGTTATTAAAATAAAATATAAGCAAATAAAATAAATTATAACCAAATGAAATAAATTATAAGCAAATAAAATAAATTATAAGCAAATGAAATAAATTATAACCAAATGAAATAAGTTATAAGCAAATGAAATAAATTATAAGAAAATAAAATAAATTATAAATAAAATAAAATTGATACTTCGCAATGACTACAAAAATATAAATAACGAATAATTATTTACTGATCTGTCGAAAATGATTATAAACCGTCTAAATTGAGATAAATTAAAAGACAAACTTTTTGAATGAAAAAATATTTTTTATGAAAACGTTCTGTAAAATTATTAGTTTCTTAACTTTTTCTCAGATATAACTAATTAGTGAATTATTAATTCAAAAATAAATGCTTTGAATAATTTTCAAGTATTAAAGTAAAGAGAAATTCTCTTTATTTTAAGTTTGTCCTTATTCCTTTATTTAATTTTCATTTTATAAAATGACTTATCTTTAATAATAAATTAAATTTTAGAGACAACTTCATGTAAACCGTGTTTCGTAAAGATTTTTCTCTTCCCTCAGTCTCTACAGTTTGAAACTCATAATCCCACCGTACAATAATTAATGAAATTTACAAATTCATCGAACCTAGAAAACAAGGTTTTTGTCATTTAAATAAATAATAACTTTTTGTCTCGTGAACCACGTTGTTTATAAATTAGAATAAAATTTTAAATCTTATTAGTTATTTCTTATTAATTATTTCGCCATGGCACACCACAAACACAATGTTTAATGATGTTGATTCGAAAATCTATTTACGTGACTAAATTTATCATTGAGATGAATACGATTTTTAAAATGCAAAATAATATTATACAATAATGTCTTTATTTTACGAGGTTTGACTCAGGTGGTAATAATAGGTACAGGCTTGCAATAATTGTACGCGGTTTTACCCCCATCGGCAATAATTCTGAGAGTGGGCTTTGCTTGACGTTAAAGGTTAAAAGAGTGCTAAGTTATAGAGTTTGACGTTTTTACGGTTTGCTTTCATGGTCACGGAGAAATAAAAAAAAAAAAGAAAAAAAAAAAAAAAAAAGAGAGAAACCGCGCCTGCCTGAGGAGGAAACACTTCCGACCTATTGCTTGAGGTTCGTGTGTATAAGATTTTACTTGGAAGTAATACTCGCGTCTTCCCTCCATCATTTTTTTCCACGAATTCTTGATCTTTAGTGATGACTTCTATATAAACGTCAATAGTCTAATTACTTTTTGCGGTGTAGGGAAATTGTCAGAAATCTCGTTAATGGATATTGTTTTTCTTAAAAACGGTTTTTTTTCCTTCGTTTTTCTCTTGGTAGCTTGTGAACTTTATTTAATAAACTTTTTATAGTTTTGCATTTTTATTGCCTTGTAATTTTTTCTATCAAATAATTCTAGAAGCATAAAAGGTCTAATTTTTCGGTGTAATTTTCCTTTGTGATAATTTTATTTTACATTTTTCCTTGTTTTTTTTTTGTTTTTTTTTTTTTTTTTGTTTTTTTATGTTTTATTTTACTATTTTTAAAAAATCGATTTTTAGGTCAGAATTTCCCCGTCAGAATTTCCAATTGAAAAAAATTATAAATTATAATTAATCCTTTTTAATTTCGAAATTAGAAGTACTTTTTAGTGGGATTTTAATTTTCAATTGTCTATACTTGACAAAATTGTTATTTAAATGCAAGAAACAAACATAAAAGTTTCCTTCTTTGTTAATTTTGAACCTCGTGCTTCAAATACTTGAACCATTTCCATTTTTTCATCAATTTCATCAAATGACAAAGCTTTTATAAAATCAAAACTTTTTATCGAAAAAAATTTCTATCTTGATGTTAAGAACTCTTTAGTACTTTTAAGAACTGAAAATTCTGAAATTCGGAGTTCTGACAAATTGCACTTTTCGATGATTTACGGCTTCTCCTTCAAATGTATGTAATAATTGTTTTACAAAATTGGAATTCTTCTTTCTGCAAATGTTCGATGAAGAAAAGGAAGAAAAAGAAGAAAAAGAATCGAGTTGAAATGATGTGAATTTTATTGAAACTAAGTGAAGCGGCACTAAATAATAATTCCGAGTGCGTATAAGTAGGGAATTCTCCATCTTTATTGAGCGCGTATCCTGGAAAAGGCACTACTACTGGATAATGGTTTTCGAAGGGGTCGACAATTAGATATGGAGTGATCTGGCCATTTGCCAAATGGAACCTTTGTTACCTCTTTCAGCACTTGTAACTTGAACTCTTCTCCGTGGCTGTCCAGCTGTGGAAAAGGGACATATTTCCTCTATTCCCTCTGTTTTTTTCTGATTTTGTGAAACTTTTTTTTTTTTTACTCGACAGTACACTAAATGAGAATTAGAGGGTCTTGATATAGTTTTACTATTTTTGTTACTCAACTTGAAAGTTCTGCTTTTTTCATTCTTATTTAAAAATATAATTAAAAATAGAATTCCCTTTTTAAAAATTAATTCATGCCTTTTTATATTTTTTTAATCTGCTCTTTTTAAAATAGAATTCGCTTTTTTAAAAATTAATTCATGCCTTTTTATATTTTTTAATCTGCTTTTTTTAAAATAGAATTCGCTTTTTCAAAAATTAATTCATGACTTTTTATATTTATTTAATCTGCTTTTTTTAAAATAGAATTTTTCTTTTTAAAAATTAATTCAAGCATTTTTTTCAATCTACTTTTATTTAAAATTTATTTAAAATAGAATTCCCTTTTTGAAAATTTATTCCTGACTTTTTATCCGGTTTTTTATAACAACTGTGATTTCTAATATTATAATCGACAGAATTAAAAATTACTATAGTTAAAAATTGTTTTTATAAATTATTGTTTAATATTTTCTCAATAGAATAAGTAATTTAATGAAAATTGTTATTTGTTTTCTTATTTCGATTTTTGATAATGATTCTAATAAAGGTATTTTTTTTCTTTGTTTCAGGTGAGTTAAACAATATATGTTACCTGTCGAGTTTATTTCGTAAGTAAACTATACATTTAAATGTGACGCGCTTACAAAAATGTATCTAAAAAGCCACGCTTTTGCTCTTTTCAAATTCCCTGACTTTTCTAGGTTATCCGCATGTTAAAAATAGCATTTTTCCAGATTTTTAAAACTACATTTATTATTAATTAGCATCTTATTCGAAAACAACAATAACTTCATTTTTAAATAAATATTTTATCATTATTATTTCTTCATAAAGAAATTAAGATTTGCAAACCTACAAATTTCATTTATTCATCAAAGAATTGAATTATTTAAAGAAATTTAAAACTTTTTAAATATTACTTTCAAAAAAATTTGTCAAAATTCAATTATTTGCAATGTCTGCTATTTAAAAAATTTTAATAAAATAGTTTAATTATTTTAAAAGAAATTTCAATAAACTTAGTCTCAAGAATTCAATTATTTTCGAAAGCAATATAATTCTTTGCAAAAATCCAATTGTGTTAATAAAATCTACAGAAATTCTCGTCAATTTTCAATTATTTTTATAAATTATAAAATTTTTCTCCGACATTCAAATATTTCTGATAAATTTTAACAAAATTCTTGTCAGAATTTCAATTATTTTTAATATATGTACAATTTTTACTAAATTTCTCGAAAAATTAAAATATTCCTATAAAAATTTTATTAAAATTTGTCAAGAGAATTCAAATATTTAAAAATTTGTTCATAAAATTCTTTGTGGAAAGTCAATTTTAAGAAAAATTCAATTATTTAAAAAAATATTTATTTTCATAGGAAAAAAATTCAATTATTAAACAAAATTTTTATGATATTCTACACAAACGTTGAATCATTTTTCCAAAAAAATTTAAATATAAAAAATTATTTATTATTATTATATTATTTCAATTATTTTTAATACAATTTAAATCGAATTTCTCAAAAAATGTAATTATTTTTCAGAATTTTATTAAAATTCGTCGAAAGAATTCTATTATTAAAAAAAAATTGTTAATAAAATTCTTTATGGAAATTCATTTATTTAATAAAATATTTATTTTTATAGTAAAAAAAATTCAATTATTAAACAAAAATTTCTATATTATTCTTCACGAACATTCAATTATTTTACCAAAAAATAAAAATTTTTAATTTCAAAAACTCATTGCAAAATTTCAATTATTTTAAAATGAATTTTACTTACAATTTTAGATAAAATTTGATGTTCTATTTCCTTACATACATTTAATTGAAAAATTTACGAAAAATCAAAATTTCGTAAAATTGAATATTGTAAACAAATGGATTTGAAAATTGTCAAAAAAACTTTTTTAAAACTTGTTAAAATTAATTGATTTAAAGAAGAATTTTAGTTGAAAATTCTAAAAATAATAATCGTAATGAAGAAAATAATTTTTGAACAATTTACAGTAAGAAAGTATCAAGTAAACTTTTTTTCTAGAAATTTTTAATCAAACTTGAATTTTAACAAATTTTTTCAAAAATTTTTAAGATTAATTTTAGTTTTCGAGAAATTTAATGAAACGAATTTTGTAAAATATATTAAAATTAATTGAAATTCTGCAAAGAATTTTATTAAAATTTTTCTAAGTAATTGAATTTCAGAGAAAAATTGTACTACTTCTAGAGATAATTGAAATTTTGACTAAAATTTTCGTAAATTACTTTTGAAAATAATTGAATTCTTGAGACTAATTTTATTAAAAATCTATCTTTTTTAAAATTTTTAAATCAAATTCATTTAAAATGGAAATTTTACAAAATTTAATATGAAAAACTTTTCAAGTTCATTTAATTGTAAAAATCATAAACGATACTATTTAAAACTTGAATTAAAAATAAAATAAAAATATCAATTCGAAATCAAATATCGGAATATAAATATTTATTTTGCTAAATTTCTTTCTTCTAAAAAATTGAAATCCTTTTTTTATTTTACATTTTTACTTCTTTTATACGTTTACTCTATTATTTTATTATTATTTCTAAATTTTTTCTATGGTAAATAAAATTTGGCCTAGGGCACGAAATGAAGTAGTCAACAGATTTACAAATTACACACATTACGATAGTGGCAGGTTCGCACGAATCAAGTGAAATACATGCGATAAAAATTTATTAGCTTGATGTGCAGTACGGCACGAAATTGTCGTAATTCACGAAATACTTGTTGGGTAGAGCATCTGCACGTGAAACTGCTTCCCTCTTCGTCCTAATAAATTTTTCAACTATTTCACATGTACATGATAGGAAAAATGCCAAAAATCGTCCTCGTATTTCAATATATACAATTTTTTTTCTACCTATCTTGTCCTCCGTGCGATATTTATATTTTATACTCCATTATTTTTTTTCAATTGGGAGAGATTATTAAAATTATTATCCCTTTTTTTGCATAGGGTAGAAGCACCAACTTTGTCTTATTAATAATGATTAAATTAGTAAAAAATTTATTTAAATAGTATTTTTTTAATAAATTGATTTTAATGAATTAAGCAAAAATTTATATTTACCTGTTTATTGAAAACATGTCTTTAAATTAAATTTATTTAAAGTCTAGTCTGCTCAATGAATTAATTTAAATAGCTGCAAAAATTTTGATTGTACAAAGGTAGCATAATAAAAAGTTCCTTAATTAGGAGATTGAATGAAAGATTTAATATGATATAATCTTTATTAAAATTAAAAAATTTGAAATTTATATATAAGTAAAGACCAGTTTAGGCCACTAGTTAATAATTATTGTAATTATTTGTATTATAGTTTATTTATGTATTTTACTTAAGGGTATTTGAACCATGACGTCACAATTTGTATGAAGAATTTGTTTTAAAGCAGTGATGTCATAATGGTTCAAATCCCCTTAAGGAAATATTTAAAATCCTGTAGTACTTCATTATTATATTAAGAAATATTAATTATAGTAAATAATTGAATGGAAGATTTATAAAAATGGCCACAAACGGTACTTCTACCCTACCTCTGTATGCAAAAAAAGGGATAATAATTTTTCCTATTATTTACGACTGTAAGTTGTCAGCTGAAAAATCAGGACTATAACATGTAAATTACAGATGGCAGAGAGTGAGAATCTATGTGGTTTCTTGGGGAAAAATAAGTAATTCGAGAAATAACGATCGCGAACGAGTCGACATATATACATACGTGCTATAATAAAACAGCATTTCCATTTGACACGGGTTTTATTCGATTTACAGACAGCTTCGTTGGATTATATGAATACTCGGTACATTAGGCATGTTATGTTGGCAGATTCGCGAGTCAGTTGATATGGCATAGTTGAGGTGGGTGGGTGGGGAGAATAAACACTTCTCTTCCGAACCATTTCTTCCATTTCTTCCTCTATACTATGGTTGGTGTGTGTGTGTGTGTGTGCTTCTGACTCCTCTAGATACTCTGCGCGAATATCGTGTGTATTGCAGAATTATATTCTATAGCACATAGGCGTTTCATTGTGTCATATCTGATACAAATATGCCATACAACGGACATAACCTTCACAGTATAACAGTAATCGATAAAATTAGCCATCCCTCTTTGCTTTGACGGTGTGTTTCCCTGTCATATCTTGTCACTCTCTGTGTCTATCCCATTCTACTCGTTACATGTGCGTTGCTTTGTATGGTCTGTAACAATTTGTTGATACTGCCTTTATGCTCCAATGGTGCTAAAACATTAATGCTTAAACTGTTATTGGACTTTTATTTATGATTTCGAGCTCTGATTTTTTTTGTTTTTTAGGTAGTAACTTTTTGATTACTTTTTATAACCATTTGTTTCAAATATAAATTTCCACAGTTCGGACTTTTTCCCCATTTTTGTTCTCCCAAATTTAAAAATACAGATTTTAATTTCAAGAAGCTCTTAACATTTGTAACAAAGCTTTCCCTTTCGACCCTTTCGCTTCTTTCTAATAGGTATCGTTTAAATTGAACAAGGAAGGATTCATAGGGAAAAATCATAACGTGTGATAAGGAAGGAGTTTTCCAAAATTCCCTGCAGGTTTCCAGGAAAGCCACGGATTTGTAGAACACTCGTCGCTTAGATATCAATCAAATTGGTTGACTTTAAATTGGTCTGGAGTTACATTTTTGTGCGGTACCTTGTGACGAACTTTGCGAGTCTTTAAATAATGTTAAAAGAGCGAAAATCAGGGTTCGGCTCGCCATAGCCGACACAATAAATTGAGCAGAAATTCCATAATCCGTATGGAGGCAATGCAACCTACGACGCAGTTCGATGAGCAGTTGCGAATCGAAACGAGCCACACAGATGAGAAAAGATTGATCAAACTTACCAAGTTCGCAGATTGTTGGATCGCCGATGGAAGGAGAATAATCCTATTAGGAAGATGGCGCACAACACAAGAAAAACAATAAAATTAATAATTAAGAAAACATTTAATTAAAGAATAAACTTAAATTATATACAATATAATTAGGATGCGACGCAGCGCATCGATTATGCGCGGAAAATCGCGGCTTGAAGTCTCGCTTCTCTCTGATGAGAATTTTCGCGTAATCGTCATCGTAACCATAAGGCCATTCGTCTTTGGTCCGATGACACCCGAATTTATAATTTTTTTAACGACCGGTGGTCGCAGTAGCTATTAGGCTAACACCTAGCGCGATGAATTGTGAATTGGGGAAACAATCAGAAAATGGCATATTTAAAAAAAAGTAAGAAAACGATTTTGATCGTTACAACCTCCAAAGAATCTGTAGGTCGATGCATCGCGATTTTAATTCTCAGCAGTTCCCCCCTTTAATGAGATTTTGTTCAATATTGTGTCCTTTGTGAATTAGAGTTTTGAGATGGGAACGAATTTCGGGTAAACGATGCAATAGTTTAAATTGAGTAAATTATAAATAACTAGGTATAAATTTTCCCGTTAGACATTTTTTGATTAAGAAAGAATTTCAAGTTGCGGAGGTAGAGGAATTTCGTATTAATTGGCTTGAGGAATTGGCAAATGAAGCCTTAAAGAATCTTGAAGGAGAAGGAGGGTATATATACGAGGGCAAAAAATCCTTATTCGTTTTACATTTAAATCCAAATGAGATTTCGGGGGAGGGAACATAAGAAAGTCTGGTCATTTTTGGCTTACGAGTGCCATCAAGACGAATGCGAAAATTTAATGAAGTTATGAAGGGTAGTCGAAAAATGTTGAAGTGTATGGCGTCTGCACGAAATAACCTCAAGTTATAAGCTTTTTGCTGTAAATAGCTAATAAAGAGGGAGACGTAATCTCGAGTAATCCTCAGTCGCCCCCCTGTCTCATTCTCTGCATCCACCTTCATCTCCTTCCTTCCTTCCTTCCACTTTCTCTTTACTCTTCCTCATTTTGATCACCCATCTAATTACGTGTTAATAGGTAGTTGGATCGAATTTTAAAGGTCTATTTGGGTCTTGTGAGCCTAATTGGAAATTGACAAATCATCCTCCCGAGAGGTATATTCCTGAACGTTGAGACAAAATTGTAGATAATTTGAAAATTTATATCAAAAGATGAAAATTGTAATTTACTTGCCGAAGAGAAATGAAACATAAAAATTTTAATATTGTATCAGAGGATGGGAGAATCAGTAAACAAATATTAAAAGTCAGAGAGTAAATTAAGCGGAATGTTGGCGGATTAAAGTGGAAAGATATTCTGAAAGGCAATGACCAGGGGCATTACTTTTGGAAACTCAATATTCCTGACCGCGCGAGCATTTCAAAACTCTTGGCTTTTCATTTTGAGGAAGTTTTTCCACCCACTGACTCTTTTTCCAGCCCTCCCTCCATCTTGTATACGTAATTGCGTTTCTTAATAAGTTTAGTTTCAACACACAGCCAATTTCCTGAAACTGTTTTATTTTATATTCCCTTGGAGAGAAAGAGGAGTGTGGCTTCGCGCTTTGGCGGGCGAGGTCGATGATTTCATTACTCTGCTCTTTTTAGTCCGAGACCAAGGGACAGATATTTTATACTTAACGACGCTTCGTTGAATATTCGGGGTTTACGCTAAGGAGTTGACCAACTTTTAATACGATTAATTAACTGTTCGTCGAGATGGCTCGATTTTCACTATATTCGTAGATCTTCTTTACGTTGTTGTTGGAAAAATACTGAAAAAGTTTCCTTTTTCTATGTTGGCGACTTAAAACTTTAGGGAACTAATTTTTCGCCAGGTGATTGTTTGATTGAAAATTTTTTCACTTTGGAATACTTTCTTGATGTTAGCAGTATTTATTCTATTTGCAAAGTTAGCTGAAGTATTTTCTTGAGATAATTTTGTTCCATTTCGAAATTACCAGCAGCTGCTGGGTCAAAAATGTAATTGTCCCGAAAGAAAGCTTTTCGGAGTAATCTATATATATATATATGCGAGGAGACAACTTATGAAATGGAAAAATACGTGTGTCCCCCTTCTGATATCGTTTCACAAGTGGGTTGGGCGTAATACCTTCGTCTTTTTTTTGCCCCTCTTTCTTGACTCGTCCCCTCACATTACTTTCGGTCTGTCCACGATCGATTTCTCCCTCTCGCTTCCTCTTCTTGTGCTTTCTCGCTTGCACCATCTCCAATTCTATTCCTCTGGCGACAGGTTGATCTTCCTATGGACCTACGCGGAGATCCCTCTGACTAGTGATAGGGTGAACGAAGGAAATAGCGAATTAGACCGAATGAGAACGATAGGTACGAGGAATGGGAAACGAAGCCCAGTAGACACCAGACCTGCACCAAAAAATCAATACTCTCCCTTTCTCTCTCTCCATTCCATTCCATCTCAGGGCAAACGGGAAGTCATGTTGAATCAACGATTATTCCCTGATTGAAACACAAACGCCCGTTTTCTCAATCTTCTTTCAATTATACATAAACCGAATGGAAGAGGCGATTTTTAAAAACTTTCTGATAATAAATTTCACGCCAAAAAGTTCGTTAAAGAAATATTAATCGAAAATAATTATCCTTTGGGTTTTATTGATAAATACATCACTAAGCGTATGTGGTCTATTAATTCCAAATTCCAATATAAAAACTATCCCTAAAATCTTTTTACCTTATGTTCCCATTCTTTATGAGAACACTTCAATGTTTCTTAAAAATTATAATATCTTAACAGTTCCTACAGATAATAAATTGATGAGTCATAACCTCGTCATAAATGCTAAAGACAAAAAAACTAAAAATGTTAATACTGTTTATAAGACTGATTGTGGTAATTGCTCTGCTTCTTATGTTGGTCAGTCAAAAAGAATGGTTGGTGTACGTATTAATGAACATAAAAATTCTACGACTAATGTAATTGCTGATCATAGCAACCTGAATCACAATTTCGACTGGGATAATTTTTTAATACTTGACAAAGAGACTAATTATAATAAGTGTTTAATATCAGAAAAGATCCACATTAATTTGCAAACAAATTCTGTTAACAAAAAAGATGATATACAAAATCTCAGTAACTATTATATCCATTTTCTTAATGAGAAGAAACACGTGTAACTCTTATCTACTTATATTAGCCTTGGCATTTCTTCTGTTCTATTATTTTTGTTTACTGGTGGGTTAGTCATCTCATCTTCATCGATTTTACTTACGTGATGATTTTGAATCAGTGTCTAATCGTTCTCAGTTTGACGAAAACGTTCGTTCTGTATAAGCGATGTGTGACTTACATGATTTATAATATTTTCCTACGGTGATAATTGTAAATTATATTTTTAAATCCTGACTCGGAGTGATTGATTTTATCATCATCTTACTGACTGTTTACAGACTTTGTGCGAAATCGAACGTTGAATTGTTATTAAGAATGGATCGAACGATTTTTTAAATTGCTGATGACTAATAAATAAACTTAGATTCGAGTGTTAACATTTCGAGTATTAAAGAGAGAGAGAGAGAGAGTTGGAGGATTTGCTTCACGTCAAACGCAAAACGAATTATTTAAACATACAAACGTGGATCTCTGCGTTTGACCGAATCCGTCACGCGTCAGGTTAAAACGATTGACATCTGCAATACTTGGTTTGGCACTGTTGACCAAAAAAAAAGAGAAGAAAAAAACGCTGTTGTCGAATATCCACGTTTTGAGATAGATATCTCTCCAGGCCATTTATTCCATGTCGATTTATATTGAGCCCGGCAAATCGCTCGTCCAATATCATCGGATCAAATGTCATTCAAGTTTTAAGGATATCAAGTTCATCTGTGGAAAAATAATCAGTCAATATTACTCCAAGAGTCATAAAAATCGGGTGGTTATCTCTCTTTATTACGGTTATGGAATCTAGTTAAGAATTTAGAAATTAATGATTTCTGTAAATTTCTGCCTTGTCGACAATCTTTTCTCTCCGAAAACTATACAAAAAGATATGTTTAAAGTTTTCTGTAACACTATTAGATTATTTCAGAACTCAATTAAATGCCTCTCCATTGTCAGATTAAATTCCAAACAAAAGAGAAAAGCTTTTCTTTTTTCTAAAAAAATACAAGACCATTGAATCATTTTTGTTTTAATTAGTTTTACTTGAAATTAATTATCTCCAATTGTGCGGTTGTCTTCTTTTTTTTTATCCATTTCATTATCTCCAAGTGAGTCTTTTATTTTCCATTTCGAGCTTAAAATGAAAATCATTTTAAATAGAAATTCCAGTTTATTATTTCCCCCCTTTTTTTTGCCTCTTTTTCTAAAGTTGTTATTTCCATGGAACTGTTAAACAGGTGTGCGGTTGTCCGAATAAACCTAGTTGGCATCGTTGGATGCTTTGTAAAGTTTATATGGTAATGATACTGGTGTGTGTCTGTATATACGTTGTATACAGTATGTGTGGGGGGAAGGGGTTGAGGAAAGGGTGGAGGAGAGAAAAAGAGATGCATATAGGAAGAGAAAGAGAGAGAGAGGGGGGAGAGAAAGAAAAGCAAAGGTGGAACGAGCTCGAGGTGAAGTACGCCGATAAAAGGCAAGAAGGGAAGAAAAAGGGAATAACGTTCGCTCGCTTGGGTGCTCAGCTCTCGCGAGAGACAGCTAAGCCAGGACTTGCCAGAGAGATAGGACCAAAATGAAACGCGCAATGCCGCGGGCCGTCACCGTGGCTCCGTTCAACAGCGAAATATGAAAACTCCGGAGGCGATTTTAATTTAGCCACAATGTCTATTGTTTCTCCACTTCTTTCTCGCTTTCTGTGCCTTTTTGTCTTTCCATTCCCACTCATTTCTTCCTTTTTTTTCCACCATCCCCCTCACCCTTATCTTTGTCTATGGGTCCGCAACTGGGAGAAAATCACACTACTCGCGCCTCAACTCTCAAGCACACAATGGGTTGCAGAAAGAGAAAAAAACCCCGTTGAATATTCCGCGCACTAATTTTTTTTATACTGAAATGTGAACTTATTAAAGGCATATGCCTAAAGTGTAATTTTCTTTCGGCTTAGAAATTGAATTACCTCAGGAGTGAAGGTTTTCTTTAAAATCAAAACACTAGCAGGGCGTTAAATTATTTTTTAAGCATTTAGAAATGAGTGCGACCCCTTTTTTATGAATTTGAGAGAGAAATTTGTTGTTCTTTACCTTTCCGGGAGGAATTTTGGTCGTTTTACTCAAAAACCATGGGGGTTATTTGCAGCTTTCGTAGTCTTTGTATACCATCTACGTGCCTCTACTATTTTTTCTTGGTATTTCAAAAGTTTTTTTCGATTCCTACCTTACCGACAACTGTTTCGGTCAATTTTTTCAAAAATCGTCAATTGTATTTTTACCTTTCTTTCTGAATTCGTAGTGTTCCTTTGCCACCTACGTGCCTCTGCAATTTTTTTCCGCATTTGGTCGACTTTTTTTTGTCACTTTCTGACTTATCGACAAAAAAAAATAAATTAAAATTAATCGAATTAGAAAGCGCATAAAATAGCAAGTATCTATTTTGGCACTCGGTAAATTATTCAATGCATTATCGATTTGCCGAATTCAATATTGAGAATTGATCGCATTGTGTGTTCCATTGAAATGGGGAACTATACGTCAACACCCAGTAAAGTCGTTTCTCGAGTTCCTCATTTAAGCTCTATATCAAAAGCCCTCGCTCTAATACGGACGTGTCCGATATTCGTTCGCTGTTGAGAATCTCCATTGTCTTCGATTGCCGCGGAACCCTCGGCAGGATTGTAAATTGTCGAGCCGTAGGAAATTATTCGGACGCTCCCTGTTGTGCCACCTACCGTTCATCCCCTTTCAGCCTCTAATCGCAACCCACCACAGCATCCTACTATAAGTCCTTCCACCAGTAAATTGTCAAACCATTTCCGCATTTCGACTGCGTTGAAACAAACTAATTGCAAATCAAAAGTCAAAAAAGAAGTACAATTTTACAACTAATTTTGGAATTTTAGATCAGTGTTAATTATTTTTTCACTTTTTGTTCTAATTTTAATTGTTTCGAAAAATAAATATCGTTGAATACTTTATTTTTGACGCGCTCCCAGAAAAGGTCCCTAAGAAGCAAACGAATTATAGGTTAAGTTAGTGTTAGATTTTTCTTGATTAGGAGTTTATTTTTAATTATTTAAATTTGAAACCTTTCATTGAATATTTTGGATTTAACGAAGACTTTGAGATCAATAAAATTTAAAATTAATAATTACTTCTCTTTCTGTGTTTTTACTCGAAAAATTAGAAACATAACCTCAAACTTGTTGCTTCTTAGGTACCTTTCTTCAGAGCGTAAAACATTTTCGACTTTTTTCGACTATTTTCAAATATTACGACTTTTATCGACTTTTATTAAACAATTGCGATTTTTTCGACTTTTCTTCCAAATTTTGCGCCAAAATACAATGTTTTGGGTATAAAATGCAAATTATTTCGATTTTTATAACGTGCAAAGTATAACTTATTATAGACAAACTTGTGGAACTTTATTTTTCAATTAGTTTTCTAATTAAATCTTTTGAAATATTACAATTCAAAAGATTTTCAATAATTAAAATTCTGTAAAATTTAATTTAAACTAAATCATCTTTTCAAGTGTTTTATTCCAAATTTTTGAAAAATAACTTTTGAAAAATTTAAATTAAAAATTTTTAAAATAATATTAAATTATTAAAAATTATAATAAATAATCTTCAAGTGTAGATTCAATAAAATTGAATATTAATGGAAAATAGGTTTTTAAAATAATATTAAAATAGTTTAGTAAAAAATAATTCTCTGAATTATTACGTTCTAATTTTTTAAAATTCAATTATTTTGAATATTTCCGAAAATTAAAATTTATAAACAAAATAATAAAATTAAAATTGTTCAAAATTATTTTCAACATTTTGGAGAAAATAATAATATATTTCAAATTTTCAATTAAAATTCTTGAAAACAATTTTGTTTTAAATTGTAGAAAAATTCTTCAATTATTTTTGAAAAATTATACATAACAGTATTTATAAAAAATGAAAATGTAATTAATTTTTACAATTGTTTTATTACAATTTTTTAAGATTCAATTACCTTTGAATAAAGTAAATAAATTTTTTAAAAAATTTACTACTTAAGAGTTTTTCGTAAATAATTTATTTATAATTACAATTTTTTGAAAAATTTGATTTTTTTTAAATTTTTAAAAAACTTAATTATTTTTCAAAAGACTTTGATAAAATTTAAATTATTTTTTAAATGTTTTACTGAATTTAGATTAGCTATGAAAAAATTTGACCAAATTTTAGGTTTTTAGATATTTTTTAATTGTATTTACTTGTAAATTTTTTTGTATTTTTAATAAATTATTTAGAAATGTTTCTTTATTAAAATTTTTGAAAATGTTTAACCTTAATAAATATCTTTAAATAGAAAAATGTAAAGTTTAAATTATTTATAAAAAATTGGATTTTTTATACAGCACTACTTTATAATTTTTCAGAAATAACTTATTTGTAATTAAAATTCATTGAAAAATTTCATAAACTTTTTTAAAATTTTTAAAAAACTTAATTATTTTTCAAAAGATTTTGACAAATTTTGAATTATTTTTTAAATGTTTTACTAAATTTAAATCAGATATGAAAAGATTTGACCGAAAACTTCAATTTTTTAGACATTTTTAAATTGTATTTACTTTTAAAATTTTTTTGTATTTTCAGTAAATCATTTATGAATATTTTTAAAAAGTTAATTTTTACGAATTTCTGTATTAAAAGTTTTGAAAATGTTCTAACTTAATTAATATCTTTAAATAGAAAAATGGACGGTTTAAATTATTATAAAAAATTAAATTTTTTTTATTTAAATAATTGAATTTTTGAAGAAATTGAAAAAAATTAAAAATTCATATTGATAATTGATTTAGAGATGAAGTTTAATTAAAAGTTGTAAAAAGTAATTAAAAAAAAAAAAAAGTAATTAAATTTTTATTTTTATAAAAAGGCTATTGTTTAAATTTTTAGAAATGATTAAATTTGAAAAGATGAAATTTAAAAATTTTATTTCCTGTGAATAAAGAAGTAAGAAGTATTTGAATATTTATTTAGCAAAATTACACAATTTTTTGATTAATTTGAATTTCTGTGACAGCACTGAATTAAATAATAGACTTTTTTCTATTTCTAATCGACTAAAGCGACTTTTTTTGTTCCTAAAAGTCGATCCGAGGCCTGAATCCAAAATAATCAACGAAAATTGGTTTCAAATTCAAATAATTAAAAATAAACTCTTGTCAAAAGTAATTAAAAAATTTATCATCATAAATATTCTTCCTCAATAACTGTTTATTTTTTCAAAAATAAATAAATCGGTTCGTTTATTAAGTGCGGTGAAATAAAAAGCAAAAAAAGAAAGTGACAGCTTTTATTTTTATCTTGATTGAGTATTAAAATTTTTCACTTGTATATTATAAAAAGAAAACGAGTGGAAAAAAAACAGTGAATTGGATATTTGGCACAAAATATTTCATATCGGTAAGATCTTCTATAGAATACCGATACTTGGCGAGATCAACCGAATCGTTTCGGTTCATAAAGCTTGACCATTGGCCGGAGGCTGCTGTCCCGATAGAGCGACTTTTCATCCAAAGAGTCGATGAACTGGACCGCAACATATTTCAATGGCTATCGTGGAGAAGATCTCTTTTTTCGCAAAATGAAAAAAAAAGAAAACAAAAAATACTCACTTCAACACAGCACGTTGTCTTGCCGTGTTTAAACTCTCTCGAACAATGCAAAAAACATCCGAGTTATTATCCAAAATCTCCTCCCTTGCCCCTTCCTTTCGGAAATTCGACTTTCAAAAGAAGAAAAGTTTCTTCTTTCGAAAGAAAGAATATAAATCAAAATGCAACATAAATCAAAATCAAATTTAGCAAAACAAAGAAATAAGGAAGCATGAGATAAATAATTAATCAAATATAATAAAGTCGCTATGTTGTATTTTTCTTTAACTAGAGAAAAAAAAAGTTACGATGTTTATTTTAATTAAATTTCGAAATTTAAGCATTAGTCAATTTTTGCTCCTTTTTTGATCGATTATTCAACTTTGAAATTCCATCTGTCTGATTAATGGACAAAATGTCAAAAGGCTTTTGCTTGTACAATTTAGATGTATGTGAGAAAGCGCTTTAGCTTCATCACTTAGTGCATTCGGGCTCTAAGTTCCGGGAGTGAACACTAAAAAGTCCCGATAGGCAGAAAGAGAAAAAAAAAAATAAATAAAATGCAGGCAACTGAAAATAAAATGGTCGCACACGCTCCGTGAGGGGAATTCACTGGTTGGGCTTGCAGAATATATATATATATAGATATATATTAGGTTCGCGTAAAAATTCCCTTTCTCTCTCTCTCTTTCTCTCTGGCAGTCTGGTCCTCTTCTGTCCGCGTGTCCACTGACAAAATGTATGGGCATCGTTGGAAACTCGGCATTTTTCCATTTTTTAAGTGCTTTTACGTGACCATGGAAACAAAGGGATCTGGTTGGCCGAGCCGGAAAAGCCTCTAACCCTACCACTTAGCTTATATAAATGGCGAATGTCAATGAGACTGAAAATAATTGATAATTCTTCTACGTATTTTAATGTTGTTAAATTATTCATCAATTTATTTCGAGGGAAATCGAAATTCAAATCATTTAAATTTTATATTTTCAATTAATATTGAAGGAGATGTGTATGATTTTTTATACTTGTGACGTGAGCTGAAGAAAGGGACCTTGGAGGCAAATCACTTTAAGGTTATGTTAGCTTTACTTTTTTCTTGTTTCCAAATTTTTTTTTACTTATTGTAACTTATAATTAGGATTGCCACCCAACCTGAAAACCTGCAAAATCGGTAAATGTTACAAATTTTTTTAAAAATTATAATTATAATTTATATTTTTATAAAAATTGAAAAAAAGCGGGAAAACTCGGGGAATTTTGATCGAAATCCTCGAAATTTGTTGTTTTCTAATTGCATTTGAGGAGTAAGTTTTCAAAACCTGATAAATCCAAATTTTGCCATTTCGAGAAAATTAAACAAATGACAATTCTCACATAACCATTAAAATTATCTTTAATGTAGAAAAAATGTAATGAATTATTCATTTTTTAATTTTTTTTCTATTTAAAATGCTATATTTGTAATTAAATTCTATTGTAATAGAGAATTTAAAGGTTTTAATAATTTTTTCAAATAAAAAGATAGAAATAAAAAATCATCAAGGTTAGGCCAAAATATTTTTTAAACTGAAAATTCTTTATTAATGAATTTTTTTTTCTTAAATTGAACAGTGATAAATGGATTTCTAAAGATTTTAATATTCTAAATATGTGTTTATCTCAATTTTTTTAAAAATAGATTTATCGACTTTTGAAAAATTGCTCCTCATTTATTCTTGAAATTTAATTTTACTTTAACATTTCAAAACAAATTCAATTTTAAAAGAGTTGCTCTTACGATTTTTCTAATTAAATCAACATGAAAAGATTTTCATTTGGAATTTTGTAAAATTTCAATTTTATAAAAGTTTTGTTTACAATTTTCATAATTAAATGAACATGAAAAGATTTCCATTAAAAATTTTGTAAAATTTTAAAAAATGAATTTAATTAGAAATTTAAAAAAAAACTAGATTAAAAAAAATTTAATAACTAAAATTTTATAAAAATTGGTTTAATTTTTTAAAATATATATTTAAATAATTAGTTTTCTTTAAATAATGGATTTGTAGAAGAATTTCAATTAAAAACACTAAAACAAATTGAATTTCTCCAGTAATTAGATTTTACTGCAGAAATTTAATTATTTTTAAAAGTATTGTAAAATTCTTCTTAGAAATTTAATTTTTTTTCTTTATTCTTCAAGGAATTAAATTATTTTCAGAAATTTTAATGAATTTCTTTTGTAACAATTCAATTTTTTGAAACTGATTTTAATAAAATTCTTCGTAGACGTTTAATTAATTTCAAAAATTTGCCAAAATCAAATTATTTTCAATGTTTACTATTTTATTAAAATTTCACAAAAGAATTCAATTATTTAAAACGAATTTTAACAAAATTAGTCTCAAGAATTCAATTATTTTCAAAAGTAATAAATTTTTCGTAAAAATCAAATGGTGTTTAAAAAAATTACAAGAATTTTCATCAGTTTTCAAGTATTTTTATAAATAATGAAATTTTTCTCCAAAATTCAATTATTTAGAAAAATTTTATTAAAATTCTTGACAAAATTTCAATCAATTTTAATATATTTTATAAAATTCGTTTTATCAAATTTTGTCGAAAACTGAATTTATTTTTAAAAATTTTATTAAAACTTGTTAAAAAATTAATTTTTTATTAAAATTTTTAGAAGTAATTTAATTTTTAAAAATGTTTTAAAGTAAAATCTTTGAAAATTTGAATTTTTTATACTTTTAACGTACAACTCTGTTCAATTATTAGTAACTTCATCAATTAAGTATATTTGTAAAAAAAGAAAAACTTTAAGTTTTATTTAAAATTTTAACTGAAATTTATTTTAAAAATCAATTATTTTTTGATAATTCTACGAAAATTCAAGTATTCAAATACAATCAAAGATAATTTATTGAATAATTCAATTTTTCTTAAAATTCAATTCTGGTAAAAAATTGAAGCAACAAATTTTTTAAATAATAGAATTCTTTTAACGAATTTTAATAAAATTCAAAAGTATAATATTTTTCGAGAAATTCGATTAAAATTGTATTAAATATAATTGAAATTCTGCAATTGTTTTTTAGAAATTTTCAGTTTTTTTGGAAAAAGTAATTGAAAGTTTGTGTACAATATTATAAAAATTTTTGTTTAATAATTAAATTTTTGACTATAAAAATAAATATTTTATTAAAAAATTGAATGTTTCTTAAAATTTAATTTTTATAAAAAATTTTATCAACGAATTTTTAAATAATTTAAGTCTCTTGGCAAATTTTAATCACATTTTTAGGAATAATTTTATGTTTCGTAAAATTTGATAAAAATTGTACATACATTAAAAATAATTTGAAATTCTGCCAAGAATTTTATTAAAATTTTTCAGAAATCTTTGAATGTCGGAGAAAAATTTTATTATTTATAAAAGTAATTGAAAATTGACGAGAATTTTTGTAAATTTTTGAAATTTTGAAATTAATTGGATCATTACAAAGAATTATACTACTTTTGAAAGTACTTTAATTCATGAGACGAATTTTATTTAAATTTCTTTTTTAATATTTGAATTATTTTGTTAAAATTTTTTGGAATAGTAGACATTGAAAATAATTGAATTTTGACAAATTATTTTGATACAAAATGGAAAAAAAAATTTAAATTTTGAAAATAATTTAATTCTCACGGTAAATCGTTAGGAATTAAAATAACACCAAAATGGATTACAATAACACTAAATTGGATTATTTTAATCCTTTTTAGTGTTATTTTAATACCTAACGATTTACCGTGCTTTGAAGAATAAATAAAAAAAATAATTGAATTTTTGAAAATCCTATATGAAAAAATAATAAATAAATATTTATTTAAAAATGAATTTATTGATCTTTTCGTATAAGTTTCTCATTAATATTAAATTCAATTTGAAAAACCCAGAAAAATCCCATTTTTTAACCTGGATAATCTAGAAATGTCAAGGAATTTGAAAGGAGCAGAAACATGGCAACCCTGCTTTACATTTTTCTTGTTTAAAAGTTTCTTTTTTCTTATTTTAATTGAAAATCGCAGTTTATTGAATACTTCAGTTGTAGTGAAGACTTAAACATTAATGAATCCAATTAACAGTTAATCCTTTTTTTGTATTTTCATTTAAAAAATTGCAGACATAACCTACAATATTTTGCTTCTAAGGATTCCTTCAGATCGCGTCTTACAGCAGAAAATCAAGAATTTATGAAAAAAAAATTTTGCCACTGATACGAAATTTCCAAAGAGTGGTTAAGAAGGAAAGATGGCCTAAAACAAAAGTCTAATAATTTTCACCCATTTAGAGAGTAAATATTATTCTCCCAAAAGAAATGTGTTCCAAATAGCAACCAGTTAATAAACTTAACTTGATGAATTTCTCTCTCTATACACATAAATTAGAAGGCTTTTACACACAAGAATTTAGGTGCTTAATTGACTAAAATTGCCCGTTGAAGAGCCTTTCTTTCATTGTAATGGAAAAATCTGATAATTTCACCCAGTATGTTTGCTATTAGTTCATTTTCGCTCTTTGAGGTCTTGTCAAAGTGGAGAAATAGTGGGGTTAGTATATATGTGATGGGAAGAGGGTCGAGGGAATCGATCGACCATGAGTGTCCGTATAAATGTATATATGTCCGTGTGTATTAACAATTGGATGTCTGTGTATGCGTGTGCCCGTGGAAAAAAAAAGAAAGACTAAAAAGAAAGCAAGACCTCTTTACCGGTTAATGCTGGTACACGAAAGGCCTGGGCGGTCAAAAGACTTCTTTCTCTCTCTCTCTCTTTCTCTCTCTTGAGCAAGGGAAAGTGCAATTCGGGATTTTTCACGAGCGAGAGCGCGTCAAAATGTGTAAATACCGAGACTAACGCGAGAATGTTCTATTTCCTTGGTTGGGTCGATAGCTTTTAACGGCATTGCAGAAACGTGGGCTGTTGCTGCTGCTACTGCTGCTACTATATATACTAGTGATGTTGTACTGCTCGCGCTTGTTTATCAGACGCGTGAATGCACGCTGCGAATTTTCCCCGGCTCCCCACCCCCCAATTAATTCCATTTGCCATTGAGGTAATTTCCCCTCTTTTCCTTTTCTGCGTGTACGTTAAATTCTATAGCCAATTGCGATTGCGATTTTTTTCACGATGATGATAATAATACGCATTGGCAATGTGTGGATTTATTCCGCGATGAAATTTTAATTAATAACTTTTTTTGTAACAAGGAGAAAGAAGATTCTTGCTTGAAACTCGTGGTTGCCTCTTTAGAAATGTAAAATGTGATTCAGAAACAGTGTTTTTACACTTTACGAGCAAAATGCTACGAATGGGTGTGAATATTCTTTGGATTTTTCCGTAGCATTCGATTAGTTATAGCTCAAGGAATGTGCCTCCACTGTTTTCTTCTTCGAATTCAGAAAAAAGTTTGGTTTCTACTTTATCGACAGTTTTTAGTTCTTTAAAACCGAAGTGCTAACAAATTGTCGACAACTTTTCTCAAAAACTACAAATCATATTTTTAATATTTAAACAGAATTTTCTTATTGAAGATCCAAATTAGGTGCCACAACATTTCCGAAATCATTTACTTAAATTTTTAAATTAGATTTCTAAGTTACCGACATTTTTGATTAAACAAAAAATGGAAATTACTCTAAAAAATAAACTTGAATATTTCTTCTAAAATTCTATTTCTACTTTATCGATACTTATTTTCTTTTTTTTAGTTCTTTAAAAAAAAGTTGACAGAATTTTTTAGTCTTGGCAACATTGGTCAAAATCTTCAAATTAAAATTCTTCAAAACACTCAAATTTAAACCTTTTTAAATTGAACAACTTATAAGAATTTTATTACAAAACATGAAGAAAATGTTCGAAAAAATAAAGAATGTTCGTCTTCTTCATGTTTTGTAATAATATAATTACCATAAAATTTTTTAGAATAGGTTAATTATTTACAAAAATCCTAAAAAAATCCTTCGCAAGAGTTTAATTATTTTTACAAGCAGTAAAATTTCTTAAAAAATTAAATTATTTTTAAAAAATGTAATGAAATTCGTGACAATAATTCAATTACTTTCATAAATAATAATAAATCAATTACCCGTTAATTCATTTTTAAATCAATTATTATTAGAAAATTCTAAAAAAATTCAATTATTTAAATTAAAAAATAAACAATTTATTGAATTATAGAATGTTCTTTGTTAAAATTTAATTCTCAAAAAGAATTTTGTCAATAAATTTTCAAATATATGAATTTGATTTGACAAATTTTAATAAATTTTTTTAAGTAATTACATTTTTTTAAGAAATTGATTAAAATTTATATTGTATAAAAAATCATTAAAACTCTGCGATGAGTGTTTTATTACTTTTGAAAATAATTTAAATTTTTTTGAAATTTCCATAGAATAATTGAATTTTGGAGAAGAATTATATTATTTATAAAGTTACTTGGAATTTTAACAAGAATTTTTTTTTTATTTTCGAACACAATTGGATTTCTGCGAAGAAATTTATTACATTTTAAAAATAATTCAATTCTTCCAACGAATTTTATTCAAATTTATAAAAATAACTGTATTTATGTGAAGAATTTTATTATTTATATAAATAATTGAATTCTTAGAAAGTATTTTATTCCAGTTTATAAAAATAATTGAATTTCGGTGAAGAATTTTTTAAATAATTTATATTTTTCGAAAAATTTTATGAAATTTTGTATTTTAAATAATTGAATTCCTATAAAAATTTTATTACTACTTATGAAAACAATTGAATTATTTTGAAGAAATTTAATAAAAAATTGAATAATTGATTTCTTGTGGAATTTTGTCAAGAATTATTTTTAAACTTTTAAAAATAATTGAATTTTAATGAAGTATTTTATTATTTAGAAAAATAATTGTAATTTTGACGAGAATTGTTTTTAAATTTTTGAAATAATTGAAATTCTGCGAAGAATTTTTGTAACTTTTGAAAATAATTGAATTTCTGTAATCATTTGTAACTTTTCTAAAATCTAATTTTTTTAGTATTTTTAACTAGAATTTTTTTATTAATCTAGTATTTATGAAAATTGTAAAAAATATTCATAAAATAATTTATAAGTCATAATTTATTATAGTTATTATTATTTTATTTAATTATTATTTACTATTATTATTTATTTATTATTTATTATTAATTATTACTTTTATGATACGTTTTTAAAATTTAAGTTATTTAAAAAGAAATTATTGTCAGAAATAGAAAAAATTGAAGGGTTTGTATTAAAATTTGTGGTAATTTCATATTTTACGAGTCGAAAAGAAAAAAATTTAGTTTTCTCTTGAATTTTAAAAATTCAATTTTTTCCAGTACATTTAGTAAAAATCCCTGCATTTTCCCTGACCTGTGGCAACCCTGTTAATTTTTAAATTACATAATTCCAAAATACCGACATTTTTGGATGAAACAAAAAATTGAAATTACTCTAAAAAATAAAGTTGAATTACTAACGCTCGAAGGTAGTTTCTTTCCAATCATTCATTTTTGAACAAAATTGATAAATTGAAAATAAATAAAACCAGGGGAATAACGAATTTTGTTTTTTTTTTTTTTTTGTTAATAAATTTATTTTTTTCCTCGAATGTTAAAATTTTAATCTATAATCCCGTAACTTTGCCCGAGACATATTGAATTATGTGTTTTACTCGCTCGCGTATAATATTTTAATCCATACACGTCATTAAATACTAGGACGTTGAGAATTTTTTTTCCACTCTCAATGTAACAAGAAATTTTCCATTTAATAGTTTGGATATATGTTTTATAAAGAAATTTATGTCTCGCGGTTTCATCCATCTTGTTTTGTGAATGTTTGCTTGCCCATGGATTTCCCAGTCGTGCAATTCCGCACGGTCTCTCTTTGAAACGTATCGTGCACACATCGACAACGTATTTTCTCTGTATTCCCGTATATATATTTCCGGGTATTATTTAGAGAAAAGGGATATATATATATATATATATATATTTTTTATTCCATCTCTCTTTTTTTTCTGTCAACTGTATTTTATTTTAACATATAAAATCATTACACATGCATTTTGATTTTCAAAAAGGAAAAATCAGAAAAATCTCATTTTTGACAAAAAAAAGTGAAATATTTTGTCAAATATTTAAAAATTTGGAAAATAAATATTACTTGTGAATAATATAATATGTTGGGATTAATTGGAACGTGTATATATAGAAAGGATATATGGAAAATTGCGTGTTTGTGGGGGGAAAATTTAAACACTCGCTTATTTATAGATAAATTTGCAAAGTATGTGTAAACTTGAATTTGTCGCTTAAATACCGTTTGAGTTTGAACAGTGGGAAATCAGTTTTGAAGCTTAATTGGAAAATCTAGTTTTTAATGGTTCGTGTGCATTTATATATAAATATTGCCTTGATTTTATCCATTAGTAATGGGAATACAATTTGGTCAATGGGATGTTTACTGGTTTTCATATTTACACACCTGGTTCGCCATATAGTTTATTACAAGTGCCTTGTATATTTATCGTAATGAATTAGAATTATATTTTCGATTGCGAAAATAATTGTAATTATTGTCTTTTGAAAATTGTGTGATTTATAGTGAAAATATTTCGCTGAAATATTGTTTATATTTGTTAACGTACCAAAGTTAATCCCATTTTATTTCTCCCATTTTTTACTATTTTCCAGAGTTATTTTTTTCTATTATGCAAAATAAATTAATCTTTACTTCAAAGTTAATTAATTAATTAATTTAGTTATTTTAATTTTTTTTAATTTTTCAATTTTATTTTTCAATGTTTTAAAAATACTCTCTCTTCTTTTTTTGTTCTTCTCTCTCTTCTTTATTGCACATATATTTACAGTCTAGAAATTTTAATTTTGAAAAATTCTTTTTTTGTTACAGGTAAGAAAAATGTCACGAGAATTCCAAATTACGTGGAGATGGAAGCGCAGCAAGGTAATCGGTGTGAACAGATATTTTCAATTTAAACCGCGAGAGCGGAAAGTGAGTGAGTAAAAGAGAAGGAGAGAGAGAGAGAGTGTACTCTTGACGAAGAGTATATACGTTCTCTCACTGATCTTTTACATGCATATGTATAAGTTCTCTCTTACAAACTTCGTCTTCGCTTAGCCCTCCCTTGTTTTGAAATTCAAGCCGCAAATTCTCTCGCGCTATGTCGAAATGAATTTTATATTCAATTCCACCGTCTCAAGCTTCTTTGTGCAAAGACCATAAAAAAGTCAAAACTTAAAATGAAAATAATGCTCAGTTTTTGGAAACATTTTCCACATTTGCACTCGAAACATTTTCCACATTTGTGAAAAAAAACAAAACTCTAATGAAATTCAATTTGATTAGAGTAAAATTGGACAAAGAGAGAAAGAGACAATTTTCCATAATAATAATTACCCTACAATCAGCAGTAATAACATAATTGCTATATTAATAACGGAATTTATTAATGTAAAATTCTCTAATAATAATAATTATTAATAGAGAGAATTTGCATTTTGCATTTCGTAAATTGAAACTAGTTCGAGTGTTATTGAATTCAAAATGATATTTTTTTTTATTGACCTGTCATCGAAATGTGGTAATTTTCACTTGACAATAGAGGGGAATTAAAATTTGATTAAATTTCAAATTGAATTTATTACTTTGTGACGATATTTATTGACAATAGTATTGAAATTCTATAATATTGCTATGCTAAAAGGAAATACTGGTTTTGAAAGATATTTAGAAAAAAATGTGATGAAAATAAAGAAAGAAATAAATAAATAAATGTGAAAATGATCAATCCAGGAGTTGTCCTGACAAAGTTTACATTCATCCATACTCACAGATGAACATATAGCGGATAAATAAGGTTGTGAGCGTTACTGCCCCGCAGGGCGCTGTTCGGCGTTGTTTCATTTCCTATTCCATTTCCGATGGGGGCATTTAAATCGCAGTTACTCGAACTAACTGGAAATGGAAGTCACCCGCCATCTTATGTACAAGTCTAAACTGAAATGCTCCGCATACACATTCAGAAGCATAAAGCGAAGTAAACAATTATCAAAACACTTTTTCGTCTAATGCAAATTGAAGTGGGATTTTTTCTATAAAGATGTACTTTTTACCCTTTTTTCACTATTTTGTATTGGCTTAAACTTTTTCGAACTGTTTTTGAACTACTTTGGAATGTTTTTAATCCATTGCAACTGTTTTGAACTATCTGCAACTGTTCCAATTTATTTTGAACTATCTGCAACGGTTCTAATTTTTTTGAACCATCTGCAACCGTTCTAATTTATTTCGAACTATCTGCAACTATTCTAATTTATTTTAAACCATCTGCAACCGTTATAATTTATTTCGAACTATCTGCAACTATTCTAATTTATTTTAAACCATCTGCAACCGTTCTAATTTATTTCGAACTATCTGCAACTATTCTAATTTATTTTGAACTATGTTAAACTATTTTGAACTGTTTTAAAAATCCTTAAAGTATTT
The DNA here is from genome assembly GCA_032873175.1 of Leptopilina drosophilae. Lineage (NCBI taxonomy): Eukaryota > Metazoa > Arthropoda > Insecta > Hymenoptera > Figitidae > Leptopilina > Leptopilina drosophilae. The sequence continues at coordinate 9,422,246 of CM065485.1, read as the reverse complement.
TGATCTACTCAAACCTTTTAGTACTATTTTAAACCATCTGTAACGTATGTTTGAACTATTTAAAACAACTTTAATCCATTTGCAACAATGAAAAATATAAATTTTTAATTGTTGCAACCATCTGTAACGTAGTTTGAACTATTTTAAACAACTTTAATCCATTTGCAACAATGAAAAATATAAATTTTTCATTGTTCTAAATGGATTAAAGTTGTTTATAATAGTTCAGACTACGTTATAGATGGTTCAAAGTAGTTTTAAAAAGTTTAAGTAGATCATAATACTTTAATGTTTTCCAAAACAGTTCAAAATAGTTTAAAATAGTTCAAAATAAATTAGAACAGTTGCAGATAGTTCAAAACAGTTGTAATGGGTTAGAAACACTCAAATTTTTCATTCTTGCAAATGAATTAATAATAATTGACCGAAAAAAGTGTTTTATAATTGCAGAAGAAGATGGGCCTAATGAAAAAGTGGATAATAGTTAGTGATTTAGTCGGATTGAAGAGTAGGAAACTTGTGTACCCTTTTCGGAACGCACGTTACGAGACGTATGTATAATCACACCTCTTGCTCCAATCGTGTATATGCGTGTAAACTCAAGATGCTTATTTTCCAAGAGGTTAATTTCCCTATTAATCCCCCTGTGTATGTGTGTAGTTGAAGGGGACTTAGGAAAAGCACAGCTTCAGGCGGCTAAGTAATAATCTCTTTAACCCTGTACATTTCGAATTCAGTCACATGACAATAGTTTATACAATCATAACAACGATGAAACAACCAAAGATTGTATAATCCTGTTGTAAAATCATACAACAGGATCGATACATACAACAATCGATTATAAATAACAGCAATGATTGTACAACAAGAGAATTGATTATGAAAGAACATAACAACGATTGTAGAACAGGAAAATCGGTTGTACAACAACGATTGTACAAGATCAACAATTATACAACAATAAGAAGATGATACAACAAGAAAAGCAATTATTCAACAATTATACAACAAGAAAAGCAATTATACAACAATCATGCAACAATAAAAAGATGATAGAACAATTTTAACTAAAACAATTATACATCAGTAAACAGATGATGCAACAAATAGATCTGGAACAAAAAGGAGAATAGAATCTGCTAATAAAACGGATTAAATAGAGGAATAAAAACAATGGTACATGTTTTGAAAACGATGGGCATTATATTGTCTGTGTTGCGTTAATACATTCGTCGATTTTAATGGGCAATGCTGCGTACGCTGATATGTATTCCTAGCGGATTAGAATCTTTGCGAAGCGACGCGACACCTAACCATGGAGCGCAGTAGCGTTATATTGTTTGGACCAGGAGAGCTTGCCAATAGCTTCTATCAATATTTGCTTTTAATTCGGGTTGATTCATTAGCAGTGTGACTGCTTGTTGCAACGACTATGATAGAAGTGATGAGTGACGACGCGTTTGCTTTACATATTTCTCCTATCTATTTTTAATCACCGTTTGTATGACCGTTTTTGTTCATTCTCAATTTTTCATTTAGATGCATTTCATTTTACCGCGCGCATCTAAATTTTTCATCAGATTCGTTAATTTTTCATTTTGCGTTACGAAATTTTAGTTTGTCTAGTTCAAACAGTATTTAAGCCCAAATCTTTAAATGATTCGATTTGGTGCTTTTTGAATCTTTGAGGAAAAGTGAATTCTATGAATATCTCTTTGGAAGTAAAGGTTGTGAATTGATTCTAATTCGAAGCGTAAAGGAGTCAAGAGTTTTCGAGTTTGCAACTTCGGAATCAATGTATAGTTTCGATTCTGTTTACAACAACAGGATCAAAATGTTAAGTTCAGACTTTCGGAGCTACAAAAGCCACTGTACGGTTATTGTGTTATGAAGTAAGAGATCAAAAGTCTACTCGAGATTTTGTTAACCTATTTCGTCTTTCAGAATTATGTCTTCCTGAAATACGCTATGCTGAATTTTAAAAGTTTGTTCTGATTAGTGTATGAGCTTTATTGTCGGAAAATTAAAGGGTTTTATGGATTGTAGAGGATGGTACGAATTAGTGCATGTTCCAAATATATATCTGTTTAGGTAGAACATGCTAATTTATTAAAGTTCCGAAACATTATGAATGCACTGCCACCGCACTAATCTTCTTAATTCATTTTTCTCTCCAGTTTCCGTTTTGATGCAACATTCATGCTTTGTACGAATTTTGACTGTACTTTATGAAACTACTTTTTGAATTATCCTTATTTTTGAAAAAGATTCATCATCAAGATTGTTATTTTAGTTATTATTCCGAACTCTTACTATTAGTTACGTTTAGTATTTTTGTAATCTGTTGTTCTTGTGAAGTTTCAAAAACAAAAATCATTGTAGTATTAAAATTGTCCTATGTTGTCCAACTGTTCAGAAACTTTATCTTTTTGGATGCTACCCTTGTGGGTGAAAAAAGCAAACCAACCACTTTAATTACGAAAAAGATCCAAGCAATTACATCACGTTTGCAATAAGACGAAAAATTCGAACTACCAGGATTACGAGCATAAATCATTTAGCAGTAAATAAATCGTAGAAGAAAAAAGCATCATTTAGAAACATGAAGACACGGTTTTTTGGTATTCCTAATACATAATACCGCCGCTGACCGAAACTGGACTGATTTATTCGCGGGGGTTACAGGTTATACGTTATATCTACGACATCGAGAGGGTCGTAACGACCTTCCCGAGAGGAAGAGATATCGACAGCGAGAGGCCAAACGACGCACTCACTGCTCCTCTCTATACTCTTAAAGCTTTGGAAAAAAGGTCGCTGATGCAGCATGATTATATAAGAGTAACAGGTGGTGTGTATGTACATACACACAAATATATATATTTAAACGAAACTTTAAGAGTATATACACTAAATAGTGTAAGTGTGCGTCTGTCTATGCACCGCAAACGATCTCAAAAAGAGTGTATACAGCTTGCAACCTTTAAATATATGAACAAATAACGCTGAACGCTTATCCCTGGCAAACATCTTTATCGAAAATCCTGATAAGGTGCGCGGCAAGAGAAGCTTTTTAGACCCCAGAGGCAAAACTTCTTCACGGGGTTTTTTTTTTATTTTATAATCTTGATTTGTCGATTTCGTTGTCGAAAAAGGTATTAAAGATAAAAATGGGGGGGAAAAAGAAGTAAAAACTTTAAAGTATGTATAAAGGGGCTCGAGTTTTAATTCCCCCGGTGATATATTGAAATTCATTTGTCATCTATATCTGAATGACGAGGATTTATTTACTTATCGTTATAATCTTGAAGTGTTCCAACTACAGGGGGGAGCCGATCAAAACGGGTGGTTTTTAAAACGGAGAAATGAAATAAAATTAAAATAAGTAGAATAATAAAAATCATTAAAATAATTAAAAACATTAAACTGATTAAAATCATTAAAATCATTAAAATCATTAAAATCTTTGCAATAATTAAAATTCAAAGAATCCAAAATTGCCTCCTGATGAATATTCGATGTATTTTATGAATAAGGAAATGTTGTTTTATTAAAAAACTGAATCGACCGAGTTTCTTTTTCGGTCACTGATTCTCTATAATCGATTTAATGTTTCCCTAGTCACTTTTGTTGATTTCAGCATTAGGGATTCGATGAACGACTTTGAAAAGCGACTTTAGAGACTGTGGAGTCACGTTCAACGCAAAATGGACGCGCCTAGCGGTAGTTACTCAAGCGACGTGACGAGAGTGAGAAAAGGAATTTCGCCTCTCGTATACTTACAACGTTTTCTTTTTCGGTGCGAAATTCGGTTTTGCTTCGCTATAGACCCTTTTCATCACACTAGAAAACACCTTCCCCTTATTTTCCCTTCTCTCTCTCTCTTTTTCGGGGATATAAATATTATCCGTGCCGTGTACTAAAACCAGTTGAGAAATTCCATCGTGTTTTTAAATTGAGAAATACATTTTTAATTTGCTTTTGGTTTCGAATATTAAATATTAAATCGTGTCAATACTTTTTAGTATACAGGTGGTACAATATGTTTTCCAAATGAAAATATTTGACAATATAAAAACAGTATATTGTCAAACGAAGGCAATACAAACAGTATTTTCGAACGAAGACAATACAAACAGTATTTTCAAACGAAAACAATACAAACAGTATTTTCAATCGAAAACAATACAAACAGTATTTTCAAACGAAGACAATATATTAAGAATAAAAATTGAACAATACTGAAACAAAGAATTAAAAAATATCAAACTATGATAGAATATAATTTTTTTGATATAATTAGCGATTGAAGAAAGATGTAGCAAATGCAAAGAAACGGCAAATTTAAATTTTTCAAAGTCTGTGACTTGTACCACAGTTGCAAGCAATCTAAATTTTCCAATGTTTATCCACATTGAAGAACATCCATTAATGCAACAATGTCAATAAAGATAATGTCGTTTGTCATAATTCACAAGCCAAATGACTTTCATGTACAACAATATTCAAAATGCGGTATAATAATCATTCAACAATGATAATAGACCCGACCAGTCACAGCAGTTTGCCAAATTGATTCCATCACACTATTACTACGAATTTTGGACAAAATAAAGGAAATCAAAATACTAAATCGTAATATCATCTCCTCCCTTTGCACAATTAGATGCGATTTTGTCATTCAGTTATATTCTCAAATCACACAAATGAATATCATTCCCAGTGGGGATCAATAGAACGAATTGCGGAATACTTCCCTCTTTAGTAAAGCAAGGGATGAATTGTATAGACTTGTAGACAAAAATTTTATAAAATATAAAAATTATTCTTCTTACTATAATGATAATATAAAAGGTTTGTCACGCAACATGCGTTTACGATTTGCATAAATAAATGAATTTGAAGAAATTTTCATTTAAAAGTTTGTAAAATTTCAATTTTAAATGAATTTGATAAGAAATTTTAGGTCCCTGAAGTTGCCATCGATGCTCAGCATCGAAAAATATTTTTTGTACAAAACCAAAACAAATTACTCATTTTTTTCCAACGTTTTAAGTTTAAAAAATACTACAAAATAGGTTTTTACTTCTTAGATGAATAAAAGGAGTAAAATTAGTTAAATTTTTTTACTAATAATAAGGAAAAATACTTTTTGATGCTGAGCATCGATGCCAACTTCAGGTGCCTGAAATTTTAAAAAACAAAATTTTTTTAATTTGGAAAAAAATTTATTAACTAAAATTGATTCGAAATTTAGTTGAATTTTTTTAATTCATATTTAAACTATTGGTTTTTTAAAATAATGAATTTATAGAAGAATTTTAGTTAAAAACAGTAAAAAAAATGAATTTTCGCAGTAATTATATATTACTCCTGTTAATTATTTTTACAATTCAATTCAATTATTTTTAAAAGTAAAGTAAAATCTTTCAGAAAATTTAGTGGAATTCTTTTGTAACAATTCGATTTTTTTCCAAATAATTCCAATAAAATTATTAATTATTTAATTAATGTCAATAATTTGTCAAAGTTAAATTATTACCAATGTTTACTATTTTAATAAAATTTCACAAGAGAATTCAATTATTTAAAACGAATTTTAATAAAATTGCTCTCAAGAATTCAATTATTTTCAAAAATAATAAATTCTTCGCAAAAATCAAATTATGTTAATAAATTTGAAAAAATTTTCAGCAAAATTTCAATTATCTTTATAAATAATACAATTTTTCTTTAAAATTCAATTATTTAAAGAATTTTCATAAAATTCTTGACAGAATTTTAATATATTTCAGATATTTTAGTAGATTTTTAATATATTTTAACAGATTTTATAAAATTCATTGTATCAAGTTTTTTGGAAACTGAAATTATTCTTGAAAATTTTATCAAAATTTGTTAGGTGAATTCAATTTTCATTTCAATTTTGAGAAAAAATTAAATTTTCAAAAAGGTTTTAAATTAACCCTTTAAGGCCCAGCGGTTTCAATCGAAACCGCACTTTTGACTTATCTTCATAACTCCAACAAAAATAAATATATTTTTAATTTCTAAACAACCAACAGTCACAAATTTATTCTACTTTGTGAAAAAAATTTATATTGCAATAAAGAATTAACAATTTATTAAATACAACAATAAGAAAAAATAATGTTTTTTTCACGATTTACTAAAAAAAACTAGAAAATCGAAAATTAAATAAAGCTTAGCTAATGAAAATGACTTCTTGGGGGTTTTTAAGGTCGTATATTACAAATCCGATGTTAGTTTTTCGAAATTCAAAATCCCAGACTCTTAAATGATGACAAAAATTGCATTTTTATAAAAAACTTTGGGCGTTAAAGGGTTAAAATATTTGAAAAATTGAATTTTTTAATACTTTTTACGAACAATTCTGTAGAATTAATTAAAGTTTATTCGATACTTTTTTTAACTGTATAACTTCTTCAAAAAAAAAGAAAAAAAATTTAAACTAAAAATCATTTTTCAAAATCAATTATTATCAGAAAATTCGACATGAATTCAAATCTACAATTTTGAAAAATGAAAGGAAAAATAACTTTCAAAGCATTCTGAGTATATAAAATATATTCATAGGGGCGATCAATCTTACAGCAATATTAGGGAAAAATCGTTTGAGTGTCCATTTGGGAATTGGCGCGCAGTGTTCACTATTTGAATTTTAATGGAAATCATCGAGACTGTAACGACACATTGGTTTTGATTAATAAATATGGAATTTAAATTTAAGAAAAATTGTCGATGGGATAATCACTGGTTTTGACGGATTCTGATGTATTTTTCAGAAATGACGAAGAGGGAAAAAGAGAGAAAAAGAGAGAAAAAGAGAAAAAAAGATAGAGAGAGAGAGAAATTGAGAGAGACACATCAAGACATCATTCGAAGATTTATACCCCGCGATGAAGAGGTAGGACCCGCTTCCTTGGGGACTATACTTAGCTCACGATGCGTAGGAGGTGTTTAAGAGGAAACGTTGGACGACGGGACCCGTATGGAGAGTCCGTCTTTCATCCTTATATACATTCTCCAAACAAGTCTTATCCTGAGCTCTCTTTTTCGTTCTCTGTATTTTAAAAGATACGCCCAAGATACGTCCCTCGTCATTAAAATCGTTTCAAACGTCGCTCCTTCCCACTTGTAAAAATTTTTTTCAAGGAAATGCCATTAATTTGCCCTCTTTTGGATCTTTTTTTTTTCACTTTTTTTTTTAATTTTGATTTTAATGAAGTAGACCATTTTTTTTTTTATTTCTGAAGCAGCCTTATGTAAATAAAAGTGCACACGTTACAAATCTTGAGATTATACGAGAGCACAGCATTATATGAATATGAATTTATAGCTTCTGTTTTATGAATATGTTTATTTATATATATAAGAAAAAGTGACTACTGTGTTGTGTGTATGAAAAATTGTAAAAGTTACATTCTCGTTTTGTTTGTTGTTTGCTTGTAAATTATTCCGGCGAATGAGAAAATAATTACCTCCCTTCATACGTATAATATGAGAGCTTGTGTTTAATTTTTTTATTAGTTTATATACGATATCAAATGCGCGAAGTTCAAGTCATTATGTATGTAAACAGAAATGAGTAATAATGCTCTTGTTTTGATGATGTCTTCTTTCGAGACAAGTTTTGCGAGTGTAACTGATTAAATTAATGAGATAAAACCTTGAGAACTCGGGGAAAAAGAGAAAGAGATAAGTCATTAATTGCTTTGAGGGTTTGAGTGACAACCGACTGGAAGATAAATTATTTTTTGCCTCACGACTTTTTTTCAGAATGGTAATAATTACAAATACAAAATGCGTACAAAGCATCTTCTTCTTCTTCTTTAAATATAAATATTCCTTTTTTGCACTTTTATTGTTCCATAACAGTAGATGAAAATCGAAAAAGTAGAAAGAAAGAAAAACAAATTTTGCATTTTGGGAAGAAAGTAAGAAAAGAAATTTGTATTTCGGGAAGAAAGTAAGAAAAGAAATTTGTATTTCGTGAAGAAAGTAAGAAAAAAAATTTCTATTTCGGGTAAAAAGTAAGATTATGTGAACCAAACATTGACGCATAAATGAATTTATTTGGGAAATGGTTTATCATTTGGGATTTTGGTGTGTGCGTTGATTGAAGGCGCGTCGTGTTTGAATTTTCGTGAGATAAATCTTTGTGGCGCCATCGAACCTGGAGAGGAAGATGGACGCTTATTAATTGATGCAATTAAGCGAAGCCTATATCGAGAAAGGCGCGCACTTGGTCGTTGCGCATTGAAAGCAGCGACACGAAAGAATTATTATCAGTGATATGCGACGAGCCGGAATTCCCTCTCACCACACTTGTATCGACGACGACGACGACAACGACAACGAGACGACCCACCCATCAGTTCTCGTTCATCAGGAATGCGATTCATCAAGACACGCCACTGATTCTTGCTTAACGCGATAACTTTTAATTTATGTCCCCACACACTATGTTTATATACATGTCACATTAGGTTACACTTTTATCGCAATTTACAATATTGTAAATTTTTCTGGATTTTTCGAACAAATATTTCTAAGAAATGATTTAAAAATCAATTTCAGGTATAAAAATTGAAATAGTATCGTTGCATATTGAAAAAGCAATATAGCATGAATTTTGTAGAAGTAATTGAAATTTTGAAAAGATTTCAAAGCAAAATCATTGAAAATCCACAAATTGTACACTGAAACAAAAATTTATTTGATTCAAATAACCGATTATTTGTGTATAATCGAATAAATATTTACTTGAATCAAATAAATTAAATTTGTATCAAATAAATTGTATTTGAATCAAATATTTCAGTACTTGAAACAAATACTAATTAATTGATTCAAATAAAAATTATTTGATTCAAGTAAATATTTATTTGATTATAGACAAATAATCGGTTATTTGAATCAAATAAATTTTTCTTTCAGTGTATAATATAATTTTTTTGGAAAATTCAATTATTTCCTGGAGTTTTGATAAAATTCTTTATTGAATTCAATTTTCGGAAATTTTAATAAAATGCTTTGCACAATTGAATAATTTTCGATAATTTTTCTAAAATTCTTTAAAAAATTCAATTATTTTCAAAAATGTTTAATAAGATTCTTTGCAAAATTCAATTATCTCCAGGAAGTTTTATAAAATGGTTTAAAAAATTCAATTTTTTTCTGGAATTTTAATAATATTCTTCAAAGAAATTCAATTATTTTCAATACAATTTTATACAATTAATTAAATGTCTCGAAAAATAAAAGTATTGTTAATAATTAATATTAAAATTTCTCAAGAGGAGTCAATTATTTATTTAAACATTTGTTAATAAAATTCTTTGTAAGAATTCAATTTTATAAAATATTCAATTATTTATTACAAGTTTGTTATTTAAATTATTAAAATTTTTGAGATTTTTTTAACAAATGATTTAAAAATCAATTTCAAGTAAAAATTGAAATAGTATCGTTGAATATTAAAAGCAATATAGCATGAATTTTGTAAAAGTAATTGAATTTTAAAAAGATTTCGAATTAAAATCTTTGAAAATCCACAAATTGTATAATCAAATTTTTTGGAAAATTCAATTATTTCCTGGAGTTTTGATAAAATTCTTTATAGAATTCAATTTTCGGAAATTTTAATAAAATGCTTTGCACAATTGAATAATTTTCGATAATTTTTCTAAAATTCTTTAAAAAATTCAATTATTTTCAAAAATGTTTAATAAGATTCTTTGCAAAATTCAATTATCTCCAGGAAGTTTTATAAAATGGTTTAAAAAATTCAATTTTTTTCTGGAATTTTAATAATATTCTTCAAAGAAATTCAATTATTTTCAATACAATTTTATACAATTAATTAAATGTCTCGAAAAATAAAAGTATTGTTAATAATTAATATTAAAATTTCTCAAGAGGAGTCAATTATTTATTTAAACATTTGTTAATAAAATTCTTTGTAAGAATTCAATTTTATAAAATATTCAATTATTTATTACAAGTTTGTTATTTAAATTATTAAAATTTTTGAGATTTTTTTAACAAATGATTTAAAAATCAATTTCAAGTAAAAATTGAAATAGTATCGTTGAATATTAAAAGCAATATAGCATGAATTTTGTAAAAGTAATTGAATTTTAAAAAGATTTCGAATTAAAATCTTTGAAAATCCACAAATTGTATAATCAAATTTTTTGGAAAATTCAATTATTTCCTGGAGTTTTGATAAAATTCTTTATAGAATTCAATTTTCGGAAATTTTAATAAAATGCTTTGCACAATTGAATAATTTTCGATAATTTTTCTAAAATTCTTTAAAAAATTCAATTATTTTCAAAAATGTTTAATAAGATTCTTTGCAAAATTCAATTATCTCCAGGAAGTTTTATAAAATGGTTTAAAAAATTCAATTTTTTTCTGGAATTTTAATAATATTCTTCAAAGAAATTCAATTATTTTCAATACAATTTTATACAATTAATTAAATGTCTCGAAAAATAAAAGTATTGTTAATAATTAATATTAAAATTTCTCAAGAGGAGTCAATTATTTATTTAAACATTTGTTAATAAAATTCTTTGTAAGAATTCAATTTTATAAAATATTCAATTATTTATTACAAGTTTGTTATTTAAATTATTAAAATTTTTGAGATTTTTTTAACAAATGATTTAAAAATCAATTTCAAGTAAAAATTGAAATAGTATCGTTGAATATTAAAAGCAATATAGCATGAATTTTGTAAAAGTAATTGAATTTTAAAAAGATTATTTTTAAATTTTTTAAAATTTTTTAAAATTTGTTTGGAAAATTCAATTATTTCCTGGAGTTTTGATCAAATTCTTTATTGAATTCAATTTTAGGAAATTTTAATAAAATGCTTTGCAAAATTGAATAATTTTCGATAATTTTTCTAAAATTCTTTTAAAAATTCAATTATTTTCAAGAATGTTTAATAAGATTCTTCGCAGAATTCAATTATTATTCCAGGAATTTTAATGAAATGGTTTACAAAAATCAATTGTTTTCTGGATTTTTAATAATATTCTTCAAAAAAATTCAATTATTTTTAATACAATTTTATACAATTAATTAAATGTCTCGAAAAATAAAATTATTGTCAACAATTTATATTAAAATTTCTCAAGAAGAGTGAATTATTTATTTAAAAATTTGTTGAGATAAAATTCTTTGTGAAAATTCAATTTTATAAAATATTCAATGTTTTATTACAAGTTTTTTATTTAAATTATTGAATTTTTTGGGATTTTTCTATCAAATATTGATTTAAAAATCAATTTCAGGCAAAGAGAAAATTAATTTGAAAAACAATTTAAAGGAGAAAAAACTCACTTTATGTTTGATCACATTAAAAATGATAATGGTATTGAATAAATTATTATTATTATTATTGTATTTTTTTTTGTAATAAACAAACATCTTTAATCGTAAAAGGACTCTAAATACTATTATCAATATTATTAAAAAACGGTTCTTAAATAAAATCATTAATTCATCTATTTTTTTGATTAAATATTTTTGTGTCAATGTTGATGGATTATTTTAAATTGATTTACTTATTGAACAATTTTTTTCGTTGATTAACGTGATGGACTTCAACTTGGTACACAGAAGATAGTAGAGAATTCGTTAGAGAACGTCTTAAAGAATTTTTTAAAACAATTACAACAAAGTAGAAATTTTGTTTAATGATAATGAATTCAAAATCCGATATGCTTTATGGCAAATTTATACCAAATCTATTTATTACGTAAGGGACAAAAAATGAGAAGAAAATTAAGACTAGGATATGAAGATTGAGATGAAGAAAAAGAAAAAGAGGGAGAAATGCTGAAGAATTGAAAAAACATATTTTGAAGAAATAAATACATCTAAATTCTAATACAGCATTGAGCAGACATGATTGGATAGTAGTTTAAATTCAAAATAATTAATTCGTTCAGTAAATAATCGAGCGTGCAATGGGGTTGTTCTAATTGCGCACATTAGCGAGAGGTATATCGCGATTTAGGTGCCCCGTGTATAGGATTTTATTGCGTGTAAACACGCTAATTGTGGGCCTCAATGAACTTTGGGAAGAAATACGATCATGCCTGTGGCAAAGTGTTATTGGGATATGTTGAAGCCGTGCGACGTATACTCAATATCTGTTATATAGCCGCATGAAGTGAATTTTTATTATAACTTTCTTTTTTCTCTTTTTCTTTTTGCTCCTTTTCTCCATCTCCATCTTCTTCTTCTTCTTCTTCTTCTTCTTCTTCGTCTTCTTCTTCTTTTCCTTTTTCTTCTTCTTCTTTGCCACGATTCACGCGCGACTCAATAAACGAGTTGATAATTTATTTATAACCTCGCTCTCGATAAATTATTATATTACCCACACTCTTTTAAAGGGGAAGACATTGTTGAGCCTATCACACATTATATTCCTCTATTTATTACCATTTAATCCCCGGCAAACTATTAATCGAGTACATAAACGGTTCTTTAGCTTTTCTCAATATTTGATAGATTGTAATTGTCGTTTTGACAGTTTTCTATTTATAATAATAATAAATCGGTGGAGAGCGGCTATTAGTATGATTAACTCTTTCAATTCTCGTGATCGATATATTAATCAGATTTAAAAAAAAATTTTCAACGTAATTTTTAAAATACAAGTCTAAACAGTTGCATACTTTTCGTCTCTGTGTTTATACGTTTTTACAGTTAATCGTTAATTACTTCAGTACTAAATCAACTAAATTATTTTCTAAAACATTTTTTTTCTCTGCATTTTCACTTGAATATTACTCAACATTTTTTTTCACTCAAGTTTCAATCCATTTTCACTCAAAATTTATTTTTTCTCAAATTTTCCTTCACTTTAATGATCATAAAGTTTTAAATGTTCAAATGAATGAAATATTTTTTAATGAAAATATTTTAATAAACTACTAATCACAAAAAAATTTATTGACTAAAATTTTATGTTTACAAACTGGGTAATTAATTTTTTTGAATAGGGAAGTAAAATAGTTGCAGAAAAAATTTAATTTTTAGAAGAAATAAATAAATTTCGTTCATTTGAACGTTCAGAACTTTAGGATCTTTCACTTTCACTCAAAATTTTTCTTTTACTCCAATTTCACTTCATTTTCACTCTCAATCAAAATTTTTACGGTTGCCAAACAAACTTTTTAATTTCTAAAAAGAGTTTTTCTTATGAGTTTTGATTTCTGAAAAAAGTTCTTCTAAAAAGTTATGATTTCTAATATTTACTTTTTTAAAGTTTGTAAAATTCCATAAATTTTGATAGAAGTTAGAAAATTGGTGAAAAAAACTAAAATTAAAAAATATAAACTATTTCTCATATTTTCTGTTTTTAAATCATAATTCTGTTTACGTAATCAGTTACCTTTTGGGAAAAAAGGAGAAATTTTTATAAAACAACTATTTGTTATTAAAAATTCTATTCTTAAAAAAAAATTATTTCCATCATTTTTATAATTATAATTTGTATAATTTCTAATAATTTTTTATCACAATTTTGCAACAGAATTTCAAGTATTTTTTTTAAAGAATTAAAAAATTTTTGTAAACATTATTTTTTAATCACATACCTATTAGTTGTTATTAAATTAAAAATTATTATTATTATTTTAATTAGAAAATTAATATTGTTATAGGAAAAGAATTTTTCGAAATTTTCCTTTATTCAGTTTTTCTTGTTTAATAAAAATTTTTTTTTTAGAAAATAATCTTTATTAGAAGAAAGAAAATTAGAAAATCACCTTCAATAGAAAAAAGTTTTTTAGAAATTCACTCTTATTAGAAAAAAGTTGTTTAGTAATTCACTCTTATTAGAAAAAAGTTTTTTAGTAATTCACCTTTATTAGAAAAAATATTTTTAGAAAATACGTTTTAGAAAAACTACCAACGGTAAACCATTAAATTCCGAATTTAAAATTTTAAACAAGAGCAATTTCGTTAATAAAACAACAAACATAGAAATTGAGTTTCAATAAATTCGGTTCCAAAATCAAGAAGTGATTATGAATCGTCAAAACTGTATAATACAGCAAAAGAATGCTATTAATACAGTAAAAGTCCTTTTGATTGAAAGGAGGCGGAATAATTTCGAACCGATTTCAAGTTGTGAGGAGGAATTATGCAAATTTGGTTTGTACCTATGTGTATAAACGTCTTAGGGGGTGAGATGTGTCGAGGAATGCAAGAGTTATTTTACATTTGGCAGCAGCAGAACATATGGGTTGTCCTATTTAGATAACTGAATTACAAGTGAATTATTGGTCGCCGGTGTGTACGAAGGTATATAATTTGATAACATCGGCGCTCCTAGCGAACTTGTGCACCATTCTGTATCGAGTGTGAGCGTATATGTATATATATATATAAACTAAACTCGAATACAGTCGAGGGTTTGGGGGAATTTATATATATATATGTACATGTGTCGATAGAGAGTAGCACTAGTGTGTTCAGACACAGGTGCAATTGCACATACAGGTGGTAGATCGCATTACATGTGGTTACGCGTATCGTTAGGTGTATCCTCATGTCTCGTGGAAGTACGTAAAGCTCACGCCCAAAGTCATTAAATATGATAACCCGATGAAAGGAAATTATTGGTATGGCAGAGCAGCGATAAGTGCAGCATCGAATATTCGTTCCACAACGCCGGCGGGAGACATCTATGCGTACACTTCCACCATGCACACCATAGACACCATAGAAATAAAGCATGGAAAAAAATACACACCTACTTGATTTTTACCGTTTTTCATTATTTAAGTGCCAAATGTGTTCTTTAGAGTATTTTTTAAGTTCTTCTACTCAAACATTGTTTTCTCCCGCAGTTCAGAAAAAAAGGTTTTCCTCTTTTTTGTCACACCCAGAAAAAAATATTATTTAAACCAAATATATTTTGTTTGGCTTAAACGAATATTTCTCTCAGAACCAACTAGACTTTTTACTTGTTTTAAATAAAATTTTTATTTGAAATAAATAAAACATATATTCAAGTTAAATATAATTTTATTTAAAGCGAATAAAATCGATTTAAACCAAATAAAATTTATTTTAACAAAATAAAATTTTTTTAAACAAAATAAAATTTATTTAACCCAAATAAAATATATTTAAGCCAAATAAAACTTATTTTAACAAAATAAAATTTATTTAAACAAAATAAAAATTATTTAAACCAAATAAAATTTATTTTAACAAAATAAAATTTATTTAAACAAAATAAAATTTATTTAAACCAAATAAAATTTATTTAAACCAAATAAAAAATATTTAAGCCAAATAAAACTTATTTTAACAAAATAAAATTTATTTAAACAAAATAAAAATTATTTAAACCAAATAAAATTTATTTAAGCCAAATAAAACTTATTTAAACCAAATAAAATTTAGTTAAACCAAATAAAATTTATTTGAAACAAATACATTTTATTTGGTCTAAATAAAATTTTATTTAACTCAAATATATGTTTTATTTAAATCAAATATAAATTTTGTTAAAAACAAATAAAAAGTCTAGTTGGTTCTAAGACAAATATACCATTTCTCTGGGTGCAAAAAAAGTAAAAATGATAGCTTTCGTTGCAAGCGAATTTGAAAAAATCAAACTAAAGTCAAGTAACAAAAAAAGAAAATAAAGTTAAATAACCTTTATTTACTGTAAAATTTATAAAGTAATGAAAGATTTTTTCTATAGTAAAATACACTGAAAAAAATTATTTGATTCTAATAACCGATTATTCTTCTATTATCAAATAAATATTTTTTTCATTCAAATAATTTTTACTTGAATCAAATATTTCAGTATTTAATGCAAATATTATTTAATTGAATCAAATATTTCAGTGTTTGATTTAAATAAAAATTATTTGAATGAAATAAATTGTTTTTGAATCAAATATTTCAGTATTTAAAACAAATATAATTTAATTGATACAAATAAAAATTATTTGAATGAAATAAATTTTATTTGAATGAAATAAATTGTATTTGAATCAAATAATTTTTATTTGAATCAAATAAATTGTATTTGAATTAAATAAATTGTATTTGAATAAAATAATTTCTATTTGCATCAAATAAATTGTATTTGAGTAAATTATTTCAGTAGTTAAAGCAAATATTATTTAATTGATTCAAATAAAAATTATTTGAATGAAATAAATTGTATTTGAATCAAAGAATTTTTATTTGAATCAAATAAATTGTATTCAAATCAAATAAATTGTATTCAAATCAAATGAATTGTATTTGAATCAAATAAATTGTATTTGAATTAAATATTTCAGTATTTGTGAAGCAAATATTATTTAATTGATTCAAATAAAAATTATTTGATTCAAGCAAATATTTATTTTATAATATGCAAATAATCGATTATTTGAATGAAATAAATTGTTTTTGAATTAAATATTTCAGTATTTAAAACAAATATAATTTAATTGATACAAATAAAAATTATTTGATTGAAGTAAATTGTATTTGAATCAAATAATTTTTATTTGAATCAAATAAATTATATTTAAATAAAATAATTTCTATTTGCATCAAATAAATTGTATTCGAATTAAATAAATTGTATTCGAATCAAATGAATTGTATTTGAATCAAATAAATTGTATTTGAATTAAATATTTGAGTATTTGTGAAGCAATAATTATTTAATTGATTCAAATAAAAATTATTTGATTCAAGTAAATATTTATTTGATAATATGCAAATAATCGATTATTTGAATTAAATAAATTGTTTTCAGTGTATAAATTGTCTGAAGTGTATGCAATTTTTTTTTGTCAATTTTTACTGTTTCCAAAATAATAATTATTTTCCTATTTTTGAAGAAATTTTTACTATCAAGTAATTTTTGTGTAAATAAATTGACATACTTAGTAAAATTTACTTGGAAGACAAATTTATAAATTTTTTTTTTTTTTGAAAAATTGACAAAAAAATGCAGAAATTTCAAAGAGTTAAAATTTTAGTTTGCAAACACAAAAAGAAGGAAAATACAGAAATTTTTACTATCTTAAACGTAAAATCTAATAATTGACAGGAATTTTGACACATTTTTGTCAATTTTTACAATTTACAATAAATAAATAATAATTTTTAAATCAAAATTTACTAAATAAATAAAAAAATTAAATTTAAATAAATAAATTAAACAAATAAATTTAAATTAATTTTTACTATTTACAAATAGCTGAATTTTAATACAATTAAAAAACATTTATTTCTAATGTAACAAAAATTGCGTCCAAAAGTGGTAAAAGTTACCAATAATTCCTAAAAAGTTTTACTTTTGAAATAGAATTTGAATTTAAGGAAATAAAATTAATAATAAAAATAAATAATAGAATAAAAACAAATAACAGAATATAAATAAATAAAAGGATAAAAATAAAAAAAACTGTTTTCGAAAAAATTATATTATCGTTGTCGAAAATTTCCCAAATATATTTTAACTTCTGGCAAACAAAAATTCAGTTAAGGAAAATTTCGAATCTTTGTTTCTACTTTTTTTCAAAGCTACGTATTGAGATAATTTTAGAAAATCTTTTCAATTTCTTTCTAACTAAGAATTAATATAAATTGCTTGAAACTTTGAATTATTTACTTTTTTCCAAGTTTTTAGAAAATTGTCTCAAAACTTTCTTGAATACTTCAAAATAACGAGTTTAGATAAATTTCGAAAGTTGTTCAGATATATTTCTTACTAAAAAAAAAGTGGAGATATTTAAAAAAATGTTTCTCAATTTTCCCTCTGGGAGTAAAAAATTAAATATTTAAATCAGATTAAAATTTTTTTAGATAAATATTTTAAAATTCAAATTATTTGTAATTAATAATTAAAAATAAAAAGGTGCTTTTTTAATTGTTTCGTACGCTGCAACTTTTTATCATACTTTTACAAAATAACTGTCTTCGATTAAACTCAAGAATTTTTATAAAAAAAAAATTTGTAATCTTTATTTAATATCATGTATTAAATTCGAAAAAGAAATAAATTGGAAAAGCTTCTGCGACGCGGCTTATTTCATTTTTATGTATAAATTTTTAATCTCCGTTGGTAATTTTTAATAATAAAAATTGTACTAAATAATATCTTCTTTTTTGCGAAAATATTAAATTCTGCAAAAATTAAAAAATTGTCTAAGAGTATTCGTTATTAAGCACCAAGAAAAAATTTTTACTTAATAAAAAAATTACTATAATCTCTCAAACTTGGAACATTTCTCGAAAATTCCAAAATAGTTCACCATTTTACGAAAAAAAATCCAACTTTCCACATTAGGAAAACAGTATTCCTAACTTTTTTTCCAAAATATTTCCAACCTTTTTTGTATGCGAAATATGAAAGAAAAAAAAATTCTACAGTTTAGTCTATACGAAATTTTTGCCCCCAAGTTGAATTTCACTTTACGCGAGTATTATTGAGTAAAATACTCGGAAATAATGGCGCACACGATACAAACTTTGAGGAAGTTTACCGTGACAGCAAAATTGCTCGACCTCCTTAAATTGCACGATTTCAAGAGAGGATGGAAAAAGAGAGAGAGAGAGAGAGAGAGAGAGAGAGAGAGAGATGTATAGTGAAAAAAAAGTAACAGAGCAAAGACTCGAACGTTAAGCTCAGCTTAATTTCACGGCTATCTCTTTCTCCTTGAGCCCCTCGGGCTTTGGAGGCAATTTCATTCAACGATTTTGTTCTAGCTCTCCTTTTAGTCGAATCGATTTTGATTCATGATACTCATCATTTTCTCATAAATCACTGGGGATGCTAATGGGACTTGTTGGCAACTTATCATTATTGTCATTTTCATATATTTTATTGAAAAGCGCATTTTTTTTATGGATTTATAAAATAGTCTTATTTTGTGGGAAATGAATATTGTAATTTCAATCATAATATATATAATATTCAGTGGTGAATGTTACCGTTATTATGTGAAATAGAGTTCTTATTAATTATCCTAATTCTCCATCTCTCTCACCACCCTTTTTTTCTAGCGATTTTAATTTCAATTCGAGTGCATGTTTTTACTTTTTTTGTTTTATTAAAATGAAATAGGATTCGGATTCGAGTTCTTGTTTTTATTATTTCTCGGTCATTATTTAATAAATGATTCTCGTAGTCGGAATTTGTAATGAACTTCAACAAAATACAGTTCACTGTGGGGAAGTTAATGAAACTAATTTTACCTCGTTATTTAAGTTTTGGTTTATTATACAATTCCTACTCTTGTTGTGCTGGTTTTTGGTTTGAATAACTATTGTATTTTAAATAATAAATCTAGTTACAGTAGCGAACGAATTATAACTGATTATTTGTCTATTATCAAATAGGCGAATAATTTTAATTTAAAAGAAGTGAATTGTATTTTTGAACCCAAAAATTAGTTGTATATAAAGAAAATAAATGGGAAAATTATTTATTTTAATTTAGTGAGTGCAAAAAAAGGATTGTATTCTTGAAACAATCGAAAATGATATTAAAATGGTAGTAATAGAAGAAAAAAAAGAAATAGTAAAGGAGAGGAAAAATGTGTGTGGTAGCTGAGCGGATAGTGCACAGGGTTCGAATTCCGTGGGTCGTGGGTTCGATTCCTCTCGGGGGTTAATTTTATTCACTGTACAATACTTCCTTTCTTTATCATTTTTTCGTCTCTAAATTAATAACTTAATATTTACGTTGTTAATTACTTTTATATTTCATAAAAATTATTTCTTTTAACTTTCTTTATAATTTTTTGCTTCTAAATTAATAACTAAAAAGTTAGTTTGAAATTAATTGCATTTATAATTTATATTTATTTCTTTTAACTTTCTTTATAATTTTTTTTTGTCTAAGTTAATAATTAACAATTTAATAATTATAAATTTTAATATTTCTTAACTTTCTTTATAATTTTTTGCTTCTAAATTAATAACTAAAAATTTAGTTTGAAATTAATTACATTTATAATTTATATTTATTTCTTTTAACTTTCTTTATAATTTTTTTTGTCTAAGTTAATAATTAACAATTTAATAATTATAAATTTGAATATTTTTTAACTTTCTCTATAATTTTTTGCTTCTAAATTAATAACTAAAAATTTAGTTTGAAATTGATTACATTTACAACTTATATTTATTTCTTTTAACTTTCTTTATAATTTTTTTATCTAAGTTAATAATTAAACATTTAATAATTATAAATTTGAATATTTTTTAACTTTCTGTATTATTTTTTGTATCTAAATTAATAATTAAAAATTTAGGTTGAAATTAATTACACTTATAATTTAAGTAGTTATTTCTTTTAACTTTCTTTATAATTTTTTTTATTTAAGTTAATAATTAAAAATTTAATAATTACAAATTATTTTTTGTATCTAAATTAATAATTATAAATTTAGGTTGAAATTAATTACACTTATAATTTAAGTATTTATTTCTATTAACTTTCTTTATAATTTTTTGTATCTAAATTAATAATTAAATATTTACGTTGAAATTAGTTGCTTTTATAATTTGAGTCAACGAAGGGATAAAATCTTTATAATAATAATATTAAAAATTAAATAATTACAAATAAAATCTTTGTTTATAACTTTATAATGATAATTATAATAATAATAAATTTAAAAATTACAAAAAATTAATGAAATAGTAATAAAAAAAATAATAGTAATAATAAAAAAAGATAATAATAAAAAAAGGATGGAAGTCTGTAAAAATAAAAACTGCCTTTAATCGAGAAAATAATTACCCGATTCAAGATAAACAATCACTTAAAGCAAATGAATGTCCATTTGATGAATCATGAAAATAACGATCCCAACATTTTTCCCCCTCGCAATATGAACATTTTTTTTTTGTTCGATTTTTCCATCAGCTCGTGTCTATTATATACAATGTAGAAAACGGGTTAAAAACAGAAGCTTTCAATTTAAATGAAAACGTTAGTTTCAACAAATGTATATATAAGACCTTTACTCCACATCGAATATAAAAACGACCTGTGCAAAATATACATTTAAAAAAAATATCTATACATAAAGAGAGAGACAAATTGTTAAGTAATATTTTTTTCTAGCAAAAAAAATTTATAATAAAACGAGAACGGGAATAGTAAAACAATTCCGAGTAGATTAGTTTTTTTTTTGTTTTTTTTTGTTATATATAGAGAGAGGGGTAATATCGCGTATACAGAGAGACAGAAAAAAAACGGAAAGAAAGAAAAGAAGAAAATGAAAATCAACGAAATTGAGGAGCGGCCGTCGCCGTGCGTTCGTTGGTGGGCGTTGAGTACCGATGTTAACCGTCGACAGAGTTTTACAATTCATAAAGTGCTTTGTCGTCGAAATCTCGAAAAGCTAGGCTGGTTCGTTGCCAAGGACGATACTTCAATGTCCGATATCAGAGAGTACACTATAAGCATCCCCGAGGTATTAGATTAAAATCCAAGGAAGAAAACAAAAAAAAAAGGGAAAAAACGAAAAAAGATGGAAAATTATTTCCGTTATTAATTTACAAATTAAAAATTTTTAATTAAAAATTAAATTCATTCAATTGTCATTCAAAGATAATAATAGTGAAAAATATTTAAAGAAAAAAAAATTTCCTTCAATTGAACGTTCAAAACATTCGAGACATCGAAAGTGTAAAATTACTTCTGGACACTATTTTTTTTTTTTTGAGAAAATAAAAAAGAAAAAAATTGACGCATATTAGGTTGCGGTAATACTACTTATAGTCTGGAAAATGACATTTGTGAGTGTGGTTTTTTTGTTTGACAAAGGTGAGATTCACGATTTACGCAATGAGAACTCGTATCGCGACTTTGAAACGCGTGACCGCGACATAGTGTGGCAGATCTAATTGGTAGGCACTATAATCAGTGGTGTGTGGGAAATTAACTATCGGACCAACACGAAACGATTCCTCTGAGAGTCACGAGCTCGAATAGCCCTACATTCGTTAGTGGTTAGGTTACCCATACCTGTGCACTATCCCCCTATATATCTCAACCATATACTATCCCCATATCCCATCCCGACCGACAAAAAAATCGACTTTGTTTCCAGGATATTTTTTTTTTTTTATATATCTATTTTTTGTTTTTATTTTCGAAACCGCCCTTAATCGTGGTAATTAATGACTGAAATACACATTTTACAGGGCGGAAAAAAATTATCAGGAGGAAAAATATTATTTAGTATAGTAAAAAATTTATTTCACAGAAAAATTAAAACTACATTGGAAAATTATTATTAAATATTAATTTCCAATTGAATAAGTTATTAAAATTATAATTATTACACTGAAAAAAAAATTTATATGATTCAAATAACCGATTATTTGTCTATAATCAAATAAATATTTACTTGAATCAAATAATTTTTATTTGAATCAAATAAATATTTACTTGAATCAAATAATTTTTATTTGAATCAAATAAATTGTCATTGAATCAAATATTTCAGTATTTGAAGCAAATACTAATTCATTGATTTAAATAAAAATTATTTGATTCAAGTAAATATTTATTTGATTATAAACAAATAATCGGTTATTTGAATCAAATAAATTTTTTTTTCAGTGCATACTATTAACCAATGTTACTTGTTATTTTTATGCATATTGCAAAATTTTTTATTTTTAAACATAAATTTTTTAAATAA
Source organism: Leptopilina drosophilae (assembly GCA_032873175.1). Taxonomy (NCBI): domain Eukaryota; kingdom Metazoa; phylum Arthropoda; class Insecta; order Hymenoptera; family Figitidae; genus Leptopilina; species Leptopilina drosophilae. The sequence goes on along the minus strand of CM065485.1, from coordinate 9,399,501 downwards.
TTTCATTATTGAAAATGTAAAAAATTCAGTTCTTAAGTAAAAAATTATTTACTACTTACTTCATATTTTCGAAATATTTTAATAAAATTTGACGAAAGAATTCAATTATTTTCTAAAACTTTAATAAACTCGGATAAACAATTGAATTATTTTTTAAATAGTAAAATCTTTGAAAAAATTTGATTATTTTCCAAAAAAAAATTAAATAAACCCGGAAAAACAATTTAATTATTTTTTTAAATAGTAAAATCTTTACAAAAATTAAATTATTATGAAAACAATTTGAATTGTGTTCCTCGGAAGAGTTCAATTTAATAAAAAATTTAACTTATTTCGAAAAAAGTCGTGAAGCTAAAATTTTGAACGTTTAAATGAACGAAAATTTTTTTTCACCTTAAGTAGTTTTGAAAATTACTATGGAAAAAAGAAAAATAATTGATACTACACAATATTTAGTTTAGAATAAATTTGGTTTAATCTGAAAAATATCTTATTTTTTGTAAGGAAATACAAATTTTAAGAACTAAAAAAATATTGTTCATTTGAACGTTCGAATTTTTAGGAACATAAAAAGTCAATTTTTTTGTCAAATTTTAATAAATCTTTCGAAAAAAATCCAATTATTTCTATAAATAATAATAGTAAAATTCTTCGCGAGAATTCGAATAATTTTATAAATAGTAAAATTCTTTGCAGGAATTCAATTATTTTTAAGACAATTTTTAATGAGTTCCTTGGAAGGTTTCAATTTTTTAACAAATTTTCAATACATTTCGAAAAAATTCAATTTATTTCTGAAAGTTTAACAAAATTTTTCGCAAGAATTCAACTACTTTTATAAACAGTAAAATTCTTTTCTAGCATATTTTAATTATTTTCAAAACAATTTTCATTGAATTCCTCCGATAAATTCAAATATTTTTCAATATTTCCATAAAATTGATTTATTTTCAAAAATTTTAAAAAATTCTTCGGAACAATTCGATTAGTTTTATAAATACTACAATTCTTTAAAGGAATTAATTTTTCTTAATCCAATTTAACTTAAAATTAGACGAAAGAATTTAATTATTTTCAAAAAATTCCATAAAATTCAATTTCAACAAGAATTTTCAATTCTTTGAAAATATTTCAATTATTGTCAAAATATTTTTAAGAAATTCTATATAAAAATTAAATTACATTCAATGCACTTTTAAATATATTCGTAAAAAAATGGAAGAAGTTGAATTATTTTTAAAAAATAATAAAATTCTTGTCATGAATTCAATTATTTTAAAAAAATAATAAAACTCTTGTGATGAATTTAATTATTTTCAAATAATAATAAAATTCTTCTGGTGAATTCAATTATCTTCAAAGTGTAGTAAAATTCTTGTGATTAATTCAATTATTTTCAATATAATTCTTTAAAGAAATTCATTAAATCTTCAAAACAATTTTACTTGAATTTTTAAAAAAAATTTCATTATTTTCCAATGTTTCTATAAAATTCTTCAAAACGATTTAATTGTTTTATAAAATTTTCATAAATTTTTCGAAACTTTTCAATTATTTTCAGAAAATAATAAAATTCTTCGTAATAATTCAATTGTAAAATACTTTGCAAAAATTCAATTGTTCTCAAAACAATTTTAATAGACTCGAAAGAATTTAAACCTTCAAATATTAACATGAAATTCATTTCTTTTCTAAAATTTTTATAAATTCTTCGTAACAATTCAATTACTTTTATAAATAGCAAAATTCTTGGCAAGAATTCAATTAATATTAATACAATTTTAATAAAATTCTTCTTCACAAAATCCAATTGAAATTTAATCGAATTTCAAAATTTCCAATCAAAATTATTAAAGAAACTCCTTTAGTTTTCAAAAGAAATTAAAAGAAATTCTTTAAAAGCATTTAATTAGGATTTTTTAAAGTTTAAAGAAATTCTTCAAAGAACTTAATTAGGATTTTTAAAAATTGTAATAAAATTCTTCGCAAGAATTCAGTTATTTCCCTAAATAATAATATTGTTTGAAGGAATTCTATTATTTATCAATATTCTTGATAAAATTCCTTGCAATAATTCGATGATTTTTTATACATTAATTTTAAAATTGAAAATATTTGAAAAGAAACAACTAACTTCAAACTGCGAACAAATTAGTGAATCATCTATTTTATTATTATTAATTATTGTAGTAATTATTATTATTATTATTATTATTATTATTGTTATTATTATTATTATTATTATTATTATTATTATTATTATTATTATTATTATTATCGTAATTTTATTCAAAATTCACAGCTTATCTAAGAATAAAAAATTGAGATAAAAAAAAAATTTTTATACATTTTTTTCTCAATTTGACATCCTTAGAAAACCTGCGATTATTTTTTTTTAAATCGAAAATAAAAATCTTGGCTTCAGGATGAAATTTGACCGAAATTTAGACGTGGAATGTGAATTAAAAGTGTGATTAATTGTTGCTGAAGTTAATTATTAGTTTATTTAGTAATTAGTACAAATAAATAAAAGTACAATAATATACAATCACTCTTTTTCTTTTTCTTCTATTCCTGAGTGGAAAATTTTTTGGAAAATAATACAGTAACATTGGTCGGGTCGAAATCAAAGTCCGAAGTTTGCGATGTTAAATCTTGGTAATTGAAGTTGTTTTGATTGATTGACGAGAACGACAGACGTGAAGAGAGGAGATATATTAGTCTCTCGAGAGAAAGAAAGAGAGAGAGACAGGAGGGGGGGATTTGAAACTAAAGCGACAGTCCATATTGCTAAAATGCAAGACGTTACATGACTGTAGATTCTTCTTACCGAGTCTGACGTTTCGTTTAACTTTAGAAACGTATATTTGAAATGCGCTTATGTGTGGAACTAAACACAGAAAGTTGCATTTGATGCCCCCGTCATTTTAAATTCAGGGCCACGTGTGTATAACCCTCTCTCTCTCTCTCTCTCTTGTGCGGCTCAAAATTCAACTTCTCGTCGCCGGATCAGAGAGAAGAGTCTTACATATTTATACAATGTGTCTATATATGGAAAAAATGCCGTCTGGGAATGAAGAAAAAGTATAGATTTCTTTTCGTGGTCCATATTCAGAATGGAGATAAAAATTAATCCCCTCGGATTCTGAAACGAAATGGAAAAGTCAAATTCTTGTGAATTTTTTAAAACCGCTCTCTAAATTTTAAGTAGTGGAAATTTTTATTAATTTGAATTAGTGACTGACTTTCTCCTTTGAATTAGCAAATTTTGCTAATAAATTAGTAAAAATTACTATTTGGTAGTAAAATTTAAAAGTTTTTGCTTTTGAACTAGCAAATTTTGCTAATAAATTAGTAAAAATTACTATTTAATGGTAAAATGTAAACCTTTTTACTTTTGAACTAGCAAATTTTGCTAATAAATTAGTAATCATTACTATTTGGTAGTAAAATTCAAAACTTTTTACTTTTGAACTAGTAAATTTTACTAATGAATTAGTAATCATTACTATTTGGTAGTAAAATTCAAAACTTTTTGCTTTTGAATTAGCAAATTTTGCTAATAAATTAGTAAACATTACTATTTAGTGGTAAAATGTAAACCTTTTTACTTTTGAACTAGTAAATTTTACTAATAAATTAGTAATCATTACTATTTGGTAGTAAAATTCAAAACTTTTTGCTTTTGAATTACCAAATTTTGCTAATAAATTAGTAAACATTACTATTTGATAGTGAAATGTAAATGTGTATATGGTGATAAAACTTTTTGCTTTTGAATTAGAAAATTTTGCTAATAAATAAATCAAAATTACTATTTGGTAGTGAAATGTACGAATTCAGAAGCAAACAGTCAGTCACTAATTTAAATAAGTAAATATTTTTACTAAATTCAAATTTAGAAAGCGAGTAGAAAAAGTAGTACACAAAATAAGGTATGGAATGATTCTAGGCAATATTTTGGTAAAAAAAAGAAAAAGATCTTAAAAATTGGGAAAAGTTCTTCTTCTGCATAATTACCAATATTTTTAAGCACTGTTTTAAGTCACCAGTGCTTGCGTAGAATTTCACAACTTTTCGTTTGCGAGAGAACTTTCATGCCATCTAGGCGGCAATTTTCAAGTGTTTGGCGCGAAATTCAAAATACGAAAAGTTCAATTAATTATATTCTACAATTTAATCATGGAATTAGTAATAGAATTAACTGTAAATAATATTTAAGACAAAAATTATTAATTCCCACCCCAATATTTACTAGAATTAAACTGACTAAGATTTACTAAAGAAAAAAAATTCACTAGAATTCGATTGAATTCAACTGGAGTTTTTTTTTAATTGTTTATTCTCATCTCATAAAAAAAAAACTTATTTTTTTCTATTAAGTGTTAACCCCCCCCCTCCCCCTTTTTTGTTATCAATGATGGAAGAAAGAAGGTAATATAAAACTCTTTTGCAAACCCTTCTTTTTTTTTAATGGCGACACGCCCAAAATTTTATTGGCTCGTAAACTATTCCCCGTCTGTTACTAAAAGGTTTGCTATTATTCCGCGGGTAGAAGTATAGAATTTCCCTTTGGTTTTTGCGTCATCCCTTTTTAGTTCGTCAGACTCGAAAAGGGTATGAGGAGAAAGAGAGAACCGAGAGAGAGAGAGAGAGAGAGAGAGAGAGAGGAAGAGAAAAAGAGGAAAGCCTGTGAAGGGAAAGTGGTTCGAGGTGCAGGAAGGGATGATTAATTCATGACTCGCGGATCACCGAGGGCTGCTTGGACAATGCCAGTCTAATTAGTCAAGATATGACGAACCCACCTGTGCGCTCACTGACTCCGAAGTCGGTCCAAAAAGTCCCCGCTTTTATTCAGATTTCTGCGAAACAAAAATCTACGCCGTTGGAACGGTTAAAATTCGTCTTGTTTCTTGGATGTTTTGCAACATTTTTTTTTATTTTAGTTTCGAATTTTATTTTTTACGTTATGGAAAAAAAATTATTAGTTGCAAAATAAAAAATTGTAAAAATATCAAAAATTATAAGTTAAAAATAAAAAATTGTAATAGTAGCAAAAATTATGAGTTAAAAATAAAAAATTGTAATAGTAGAAAAAATTATATGTAAAAAATAAAAAAATGTAATAACAGCAAAAATTATAAGTTAATAATAAAAAATTATAATAACAGCAAAAATCATAAGTTAAAAATAAAAAAATGTAATAACAGCAAAAATTATTTATAAGTTAAAACTAAAAATTATAATAACAGCAAAAATTGTAAGTTAAAAATAAAAAATTATAATAGGAAAAATTATAGTAATAGCAAAAATTATGTTTCTAAAAATTTGAACGTTCAAATGAACGACAATATTTTTTTACTTCTTCTAATTTGTATTTCTTTACAAAAACATTAGTTTTTAGATTAAAAAAATGAATTCTAATCTAAACATTGTTTAATTGCAATTATTTTTTTTTTTTGGTGGTAATTTAAAAAAAAACACTTAAGGAGAAATAAAAAAATAAAAAGAAAAAAAATATTCAAAATAAAAATATTCATAATAAAAATATTCAAAATGAAAATATTCATAATAAAAATATTCAAAATAAAAATATTCGAAGTAAGAATATTGAAAATAGAAATATTCGAAGTAAGAATATTTAAACTAAAATACTCAAAATAAAAATAACGAAACTAAAAATATTCTAAATAGAATTATTCAATCTTGAAACGTTAAAAATACAAACATTAAAAACAAAAAAGTGTTTATAAATGAAATAGAAGTTTTAAAGAAGTGAAAAAAAATTTTTGGAGTCGAAAAATCAAAATAAATAGAAAAAATTAAATTGAAACATTAAAAGTAAAATAATTTTGTATAAATTCAACAAAATTTTTCAGAAAACGTAAAAAAATTATTATTATAATTAAAAAATGTCCCAAAAAACAATAGAAAAAAATATTTAATATAATAAAAATGTCGAAAATAAATGTAGGTTAAAAATAAAAATATCAGAACTGAAAAACGAGTTTCAAATTTTACGTAAAAAAATTAAAACGTAAAAAAATTATTATTAAAATTAAAAAATGTCCCAAAAAACAATAGAAAAAAATATTTAATATAATCAAAATGTCGAAAATAAATGTAGGTTAAAAATAAAAATATCAGAACTGAAAAACGAGTTTCAAATTTTACAGAATTTTGAAAATAATAAAAAAAGTTTAAAGATAAATGTAGCAGTAAAAATGGCAAAATAGAATTAATAAAAAATTGTTAAAAAAAGGTTAAATACAAATATAGCAATAAAAAAGTCAAAATAGAATTAAAAAAAAAATTATTGTAAAAGTAGCTAAAAAATTCATAAAAATAAAAACAAATGTTTGTGTCAAAAGCAAAAAATGCTGAAAGAAAACGTTGGTGAATTTTACAAAGTTTATAGTCAACGATTTCTAAAGAAAAATATTTTTTAAACAAATATTTATAAATTCTTGTACAGAAAAAAATGTTTTGCGATAATTTAGAAAAGTTTCTGAAAATTGATAACATCATATATATATATATATATATAAAGTGAAAGAAAAAGAAAGAATTGTGAGGAATCTCGAATATGAAGCAATTTACATAATGAAAAAGAGGATTTTCTATAAAAGAGGAAATAGTATTTATTTCTTGGGAAAAATATTGCATCCCTGCATACCTTATGTATTCGTATAAAAGTGCACTTTCCTGATGGTGAATATAAACGATAAGTGGAATCGCGTGTTAATTTCCGACAAAGTTTAGTGAATAACTTTGTAGAGGTACTTTTTTTTTTTTTTTCGTTTCCCAAAGACGACTATTATTTGTGTCGTAAAATTGAGAAAAGAAGCGATAGTGCCTCATCTAAGAAACACATAATACGATGCCTCTCGTTGAATAAATTCGATATCTATCGTTATAATCATCTGGGAAATATCTTGTTGTTGACTTTACTAGTTATTCACCGCCTTATTACCATCCAAGTTCATCTTTTTAATCTCTGTCTCTCTCACTCTCTCTCACTCTTTCTCTCGAAAGTGATATTTGACAAAAGGATATATTTGTCACGTTTTAAAGGGAAATCATATCCTTTCTTTCTCTATTCTCCCCCCCCCCTCCCCTTTCTTTAATTTTTTCATTTATATTTTTTTTCAAATATTTTTATTTCGATTTTTATATTTTTGTTAGTGTTTTTTATTTTTCGTATTTTTACTTCTCTTAATTTTTTTTATTTTTAATATTTTAATTTTTTCAGTATTTTTACTTCTCTTAATTTTTTTTATTTTTCGTATTTTTACTTCTCTTAATTTTTTTTATTTTTAATATTTTAATTTTTTCAGTATTTTTACTTCTCTTAATTTTTTTATTTTTCGTATTTTTACTTCTCTTAATTTTTTTATTTTTAATATTTTCATTTTTTCAGTATTTTAATTTTTGTTTTCAGTGTTTTTATTTTTATCGTTTTCATTTTTCTTAGTAATTTTATTTTTCATATTTATATTCCTCTAAATTTTGTTATAAAAAATTTTTTTGTTCTCTTAGTTTTTTATTTCTAATATTTTCGCATTTTTTAAATAGATCTTTTTTATAGATTTACAAAAACACATTTTTTATATTTTCAGATATTTGTTATTATTTTTTTTAGTGTTTACTTTCTAATTATTTTCAAGTAATTTAATTAACTCCCAAAAAAATTGGGGCATAAAATATATTTTAAAGTTTTCGTCCCAATTATCATGAGGAGTTTTTATTTTTCATAGTTTTATTTCTCTCCTTTTTTTTATTTTTAATATTTTCATTTTTGTCGCATTTTTATTTTTGATATTTTTGTTTTCAGTATTTTTGTTTTTCGTGTTTTTATTCTTAATGTTATCACTTTTCTTAGTTTTTTTATTTTTCACATTTTTATTCCTCTACATTTTTTATTTAACGAATTTTTCTTTTCTTAGCTTTTTATTTTTCATATTTTTATTTCTTTACATTTTTTATTAAAGAAATTTTTGTTCTCTTAGTTTTTTATTTTTAATATTTTCGCTTTTCTTTTAAATAGATTTTTTTATAGATTTATGTACTTTTTAAAATTTTTTATATATTTGTTATCATTTCTTTTTTTGGTATTTACTTTCCAATTATTTTCAAATAATTGAATTAAATCCTGTGAAAATTTTAGTATTTACTTTCCAATGATTTTCAAATAATTTAATTAACTACACGGAGAGAGAATATATATTAAATTTTGTAAAAATATTTTCAAATTGAGGAAAAAGTGCAACAAAGCGAAATTTTGATATTGAAAATTCTAAACTTTAAAAATAATTTTGTAAAATTTATTAAAGTTATATTAGAATTTAATTAATATTCTTGATATTTGATATAATTATACTAAATTTCAAATAAGTTTTTTTTAAGTTTAGTATTTTTTATATCAAAATTTCGCTTTGTCGCACTTTTTCCCCAATTTGAAAATATTTTTACAAAATTTAATATATATTCTCTCTCCGTGTACCAAGAAAACTGGGACATAAAATTAGTATTTTAATATTAAAATACTAAAATTATATTTTTAAATTTTTTGTCCCAATTTTTTGGTTTCGAAAATGATTATTAATTCTCCAAATCGACTTTTTCTGTTCCCCTAATTTTAAACACCTTGTTTCTATTAATTATTTAAATTCGAAAAGATTAGATAGTTTTTTAATTTTTTTTTCTACTTTTTTTGGGAAAAGATTAGAATTCAATTCTTATCGTGAGAGAAAAAGAAAGAATGTGGTAAGCATGTAAACACTTAAATGGCTATAAATTTTAATGTTTGATATCGAATAGATGAGGAATATTAAAAAAAAAATTTTTTTCCATCGGTTTGATAAATTGATTCAAATATCGCGCGCGCTTCATAGTAATGGAAGTAATTTCCAGGAAAAGAAGAAATAACCATTTAAATTAATTATTATTCCCTAGGGGAGTTGTGCGTTAATCGATGTGCTCGCGATAACCTCGCGATGCTTGGTTGTATATCAGACGCACAAAAAAAGAGTTTCTTATCTCGGCAGCAAATGAATTCCTTTAAGAAGAGAGATTTTTGTATCGTCAAGGTGATGATGATGATGATGGAGGAAAAAGATTCGTGATAAAAATTAATGGATTCGTCCACGGCGAAATTGTGGAGGGAAAATGCAATTTTCTTTCAGTTGCAATAAAGCGGAAAATCTCTATTTTATTTAAAATTTTATTACTACTTGTCAGTTTTTTTTAAATTTTACTCATTTTTAAAAAAAATTACTAAACCCTCAATTAGGTATTAAAAATTAATCAATAAACGAATTTACAATTAAAAAGTTCATTTATTTTCTGTATTTTTCCATTCTTCAAAAACCAATTTTTTGCTTAGCAAATTTTTTACATTATTTCAATTTTCCCTTTTTGTAAAGTTAATTTTTTCATTTTTGACTCTCTGGACTCTTTACAATTTACCAGCTTTTTTTGAATTTGTTTTAAATTGACAATTTTTTTCAAATTTTATTTGCATTTTTAAACCAAATTTACTTTTCTCGTATTATTTATTCTTACAATTTCTCTTTTTTCATTTATTTCCATTTTCCCCTTTTTTGTATCCTTTACTTTATTTCCCATTTTTTTTTTTTTATTTGTAATTTTACGCTTATTTCTTTTTGTTTTGTTTTTTTTGTTGTCGACTCGAGCTCGAGTTTTCGGAAAATTGGAATTTAATATTAATTTTTTTTATATGATTAATACAAGACTAATGGGAGTATAATACGTTTTTAATGACTGAAATATTCAGTTATTGTGGTGTTTTATTTGTGCACGATAATTTTGTAGGTTGTTATGGTCACGTAATATATAGCAGCCCTAAAAAAAAATCATAATTCACCGAGTGTGAAATGAAATTCATTTTTCTCGGAAAGAATTTATTATTTAAAAAATGAATTCGCGCTGAATCGCTACTAGAGTAAAAAAAAGGAAAAAATGTAAATTAATAAAAGTTTTCTTTTTGGAATAAAAGAGAGAAATTCCTTAAAGAATAAAATGTAACAAAAAAAAATTAATTTCAGTTTTCTATGTTTTATTTTTTTACTATGTTATATTTTTTTACTTTGTTCTATTTTTTTAACTTTGCTCTATTTTTTCCCTCTCCTCGAAAATACATATAACAGATTATTCGTTTCGATATTATTTATTTTTATGGGGGAATTTAAAAATTATATCGCAGGTATTAACTGTCATCAAAAGGAATTCATTACTGTCAAAAAGAGAAGAGTTTCTTTTAATCCTCCGATCATTTAAAGATTTAATACGCCCGGAAGAATAGATTAAACGAAACATTTTGTCAAATGTCATGCCAGTCGGAATAATTCGGAATTTAAATTTTATTAAACTGACAAATGATTCTAATATAGCAGTCATTTGTCAACACGTTAACAAATTAACGTTTCGAGAAAAAAAATTTTTTTTTCACGAAATTAAAAGGATTTGCTTTCAAATATGACAGTCGCTTTTTTTTAATATGCGTCAAACATTTTAATTTTATGAATACGTAAATTTTTTTCTTACAGCCCAAAATTGAGACACTTATGAATATAATAATTATTATGCGTTCATAATAATAAACTAATAATAATTGAAGAAAAAAATAATAACAGCAGTTCAAAATAAAAAAAAAATGATGATAAAAAATTGATGATAGAAAATTTATGATAAAAAATTAATGATAAAAATTTATGATAAAAAATTGATGCTATTTCCATGAAGAAAATAAGCCATCAGAATGTACTCATCATTAAAAGATTTTTATTTAAGAATTAGAGTCACGTCAATTTTTGTTATAAACTCGCGGTGATGGGGAGGGGTGGGGGGAGGAGGAGGGTAAGGAAAGAGAAAACGGAAAAGGGGAAGAATGGAGGGAAAAAAAATAAGAAAAGACGCGATACATGAGCAGTTGGGTGAAAAGAATGTAAAAATTGTCGGATATGCATGAGGACAACCGGTTGATGGTCGACTTTTACACGCATTGGCTGGATGGACGGATGGACGACGATCGGGAAAGAAAACAGTCCGGAGAACACACACGGGAGAGATGCGAACATGAATTATTTATTATCTATGATAGGATTCCAATGTGTCTGCCATCTTGTGTGTTGCAGTGGA